>PVJX010001346.1:0-167303 GCA_004027295.1 Dolichotis patagonum
CTGAAAGTCTGCACCGCTAATGATAGAACATCATGTATATCTTGTACTTGTAATTTCTGATATCACTCAGTATCACAAGACTGAGATATATTATACCAAAGCATAATTATGACAAGTAAAATAAGTCTTGCAAGATATACCAATTGATGATTAGATTTTCTGTGACCTAGAATCTGAATCTTCTGGAATATTATATATATAAAAAAAACTGTCCTTAAGACTCCGAGGGGATCATACTGCTCTAACCATTCACACTAGATCTCACCATTCACACTACGGAAAAGCTTCAAAAGGTCAAGTCTGGATCTATGCCTCTCAATTCAAGTGGGATCCTCCAGGCGTTTGGAATTGTTACAAGTACAACATATAATGACTTTCTACATTAGGGGCATGGCTTTTCAGTTACAATGTCATAAGGTTTCAACTTATACTTTCTTCTAGGAGTACGCGCAATTGCCATTTAAGCCAGTGTAAATTTTTTCCAACAAATTGATCCAGCGCACTTTGCCAATTTTAATCCTAAAATGCTGTAACTTTTCTAGAAGACCAAGGGTGAGTAGAACAATTGCGATGCCATCAGCAACAGCTGGGATCTTAAGTTAAAGCTGGTCAGGGGCTCTCTCCACAGAAACAGATGGCAGCTTTACCGTATACAGATTTCCCAATATAACAAATCAAGAACTCACTGATTTTATTGTAAACGTTTTCTTCTTTTATCTCTTTTGTGTCTTGCTCTTCATTTTTATGTGTATGGCATGATAATGACATAATTAAGACCTAACACTCAATAATTTCTTCAGGAAGTTTAACTGAAGGCTGAACTTGACATTCAACATCAAAATCCTTTCTGCATTTTTAGAAATTCCTTTGTCTTCCTTGTAACTGAATTTTCCGGAATCCCATGTGTGACCATCTGTTCAGATTATACAGCTAGTCCTTGCTATACAGTTAAACTTCTGAACCCAAATTCATTCTTTTACTTGGTGGGGGTGTCTTTGTGACACAGGATCTTGCTAACAGTTCAGGCTGGCCTTGAGTTCGCTTGGTAGCCCACAGTGGTCTTGAAGTTGCATCAACCCTCTTGCCTCAGCCTCCCAAGTGCTGAGATTATAGATGTGTACTGCCATGCCCAGTTTGGACTCATTTATTCTTTTTTTTTTTTAGATAGTAAAATACAACAAAACAAGACGTAACAAAGCCAATCAAGACAATGCAGTGAAATTGGTACAGAACTTCAGAGCAGGGTACCGGCATAACAATAGTAGGTACCATAGTATATCTCGTTATCTTCACAACAGTTGTCCATTCATTCAGGTATAGCAAAATCAAACCAAAAAGAGAACATTATAAAACCAATCAAAACAGAATATTGAGTACAGCGAAACAATAAGAACAAAGCAAAACTGTGCAAATAATGTTTGACTTCAAAAACAAGATAGAAGGAAAACCCCGTATTTGCTATATTGCATACTGTCATCCTCCCAAGAGATACTCAAACCTCTGGCCCCAGGTCAGCATAATCAACCAAACAATAAAAGCATTTAGTTGCTTTATGTACCTCAGTTTCTATCAACTCCAGCTGACCTTGAAACTATCCAGTTGCTAAAGTGGGGGGGGGAGTAGAGACACAGGAGGTTTGATTGTCAGCCAATGCTCCCGGGGAGGCTCACAGTAGACACTGACTCTTTCTCTCCCTGGCGCGCCCATGGCTCCTGCTGCTTACCAGGAGGGATGGCTTATTGCTTTCTTGGTTGGTTCACCAAGTTCCAGCATGGGTGATTCTTGGGAGACACTGACTTGTTCTCTCCCTGTTATGACTCAATCATTCGTATCCTCTGTTTTCTTTTGACTCAACTAAGGACTAAGATGGCCAGGTCTACTGTCTATATTGCAAAGAGACTATGCAGTGAAAGAGACAACTTAAACAAAGCTATTTGCAAGAATGCCTACCTACCTATGTATTTTGGCAGCTTTCTAATATGTAATAACTCAGCATCCATTTCTTGGTTAGAAACTGCCAAATCCTCTGTTCCAACGATTGGCTCCCTAAATGAAACCACCAAAGGAGGAGACTTATGTGCTTGCCCAAAGTACATCTTTTTCTGTGGAGAATTTAACTCTCAACGATCTGCTTTTGCCATTCCACCTTTCAATAAAGGGAGAATGAAAGGTCATAGAGGAATAGGGTTTTTGATGGTACCACTGTCATTCCCTAATATTCAGAAACTAAGCATTGTTCCATCTCTCTTAACCTCCACTGTAGACTAGAAAGAAACATACCAGCAAATGTCAACTTTGCTGTGGGCAAATTTGTTAAGTGCTTTCCCCCAAGGCTTAGTCAGTACAAGAGAAATGCTCAGAAGTTTGTCTTTGACATTAGCTACCATAACTGGTCCTACAAACAAGGATATCACTTCCTAAGCAAAATTTAAATTCCCTTGCTCAAGTAGCCTATATAATAGGACTACATTGGACTCTGTGTTGCCCGAGAAAAGAGAAGTTTGTGTAATTATTAACACTCCCTTCTGTACCTAGACATATATCTCTGATATCACAGAAACTCAGTTACAAGAAATTAATAAACAGGCTACCTGCTTAAAACAGATTACATTCCTCACTATTTTATTCTTTGATTTAATTTGAGCTGCTTTGGTGCATAGCAGTCTTGGTTAAGCAGCACACTCTTCTCTTTTGCTATTATCCTCCTGGTAATCATCCTATAGTCTCCCTGGTACACTGTTTTCTTGAAAAATCTTAATTGTGTTTCCCAGCCATCAGTGACACACCAGATGGTTTCACTGCCATTAAATTGGAAGAAAGGAGATGAACAACGAGAAGAATCTTTTTTCAATGGATTGGATGTTGTAATTTATCTATGTTCTGTGCTGAGACAGAAACAACCCAGCCATGATGGTCATAGGTAATGGTACCTATGCCTAAACTTTGGTCAACTTCTTATATAGCAGAGGTGGACCAAAGAGAAGAGAGTAATTGTTTTTAAAATAGCCAAATTAGAGAGGTCATTAGACTGAGACCACCCTCAAGCTTGGTTTCCTCTATAGGCAAACCAGGGACCAGTGTAAACAGAATAAAAGGATATTTTTCAATCAGAAGCCCTTGGTTAACACCTGACTAGGGTCTCTCTCTTCTAAATCAATCAAATATCTTTTCTGTGTGTCACCTCCAAGTAAGTACTGGCTTCCCATATTTCTGCTCAGGCGTAGCCTATACAACCTTTGGTCTGAAGTACTATCTGGTTTGTGAATCTTTTTCCTGTTCAATGAAACTCTTAAATTTAACTTGTCTTGGGTTGTTCCTTTTAACCGTACTATTCAAAGTCTATGTTTGGTCAATATTTTCCTTTATTTAACATATCAATCGAGGCATAAGCAGAAGACAGAAGCCACACTAGTAATTTGTACAGGGTAAATTTAATATAATAGTTGCTAAATATTGAGAAATGGTTAACTGGTAAAAGAAATAAAAGATAATTTTTCTGGTACATGGGATTATCAGATTCATAAACAGCATCCACTGCCCCTGGAGCTGGGGGTGGCACAAAGAAAATGTAGGCATTCTGCTCCCCTAACTCTGTCCATGTGTATCCATAAAAAGGGGCCTCAGTCTGTGGAGGGGAGGCCATGGCTACCACAGTACCATGCAGCCTGGTAATGGTGAAGACAGTTTTGAAGGCTGGAGTAAGAAGAGCTCCCCTACCCACCTGGAGGGTGTGGGAGGTCTGTTGGACAGGGCCAGCCCCATGGCAGTTAAGCACCTCATGGTAGAGGACTGGAGGGCCACAGAGGGTCTATAAGAAGTGGCCCATGAGAGGCAGAGATATTTACTTCCTGGACAATGAGGGCCCTAGAGCTCCAACACATTTTACTCTTAGTGCTGCTTTGTTAGAGGAAACAAAAGCACAACAGATTCAGAAAGAACAGGCTCTTTCTGTTTGCTATAGCTTGGCAGCTCACCAAAGAGAATGTTCAGAGAGTCCATTTTCAGTATCACAAAGCAGAGCAAAGAGAGCTGGGCTTGTGACTAAGAGGTATTAATTCGGTAACTAGCACATTTGTTCAAACCCAAATAACAAAAAATGAAGTAAAGTGATCAGGGAGGTGTGAAGAATATGCACTAGGCTGAAGGCATAGGCAAATGCTTATACTCAGGAATGCAGTCCATTATTCTGCAACTTGCTTTCCATATTTAAAAATGAATTATGGACGTCTTTCATCATCAGTTGATACAGATCTATCTTTTTCTTTGTGTAGCTGCAAGGTATTCTGTGGTACAGCTGCCCTAGAATTTAATTTACTATTTTCCTACTGGTGGACATTTAGGTTGTTTTAAAGATTTCATTACAATGAAAAAGTGCCACAATGCACATTCTTGCTATTTTACTTAAAAACAATGTTTATGCATGTGCATGAAAAAAAAAAAACTATGGAAGACTGTACACCAAAATATTTGCTGTGGTTGTTTTCAGAGGTGGGTGGGTTTGGAAAATGTTCTCTTTTCACTTTATTCATAGCTGTATTGTTTAGATTACTTTTTATAGGCATGCTTCATGCTTTTATAATTAGCAAATACAAGAAAAAAGATGTTCCATTGTTGAAAAGAAGTGTAATTGAATGGAAATTACATATGCCAATGAGATTGTTTCAGTGCTCAGGTGTTTATATGGCATCTATGCCAACGAGACTCCACTTCAACGCTCAGATGTTTATATCAAAAACATTCTCAGTTTTCTTGGAAAGAGTAACATTTGCCAATTGCAGGACAGGGTCCCATCTAAGTATATGGATATATTTTTAAGGGTTCATTGCTCTGTTACTGTGTTATGCAAGGAAGGAATTTTTATTCAGGCACCTTGGCAGGTGCTCCCTGTGATTGCATCTGCCTGGTGAGGCTGACTTGAGTTTGATTTTTCAATGCAGCAAGTTTGATTTTCAACACAGGGCAGCAAGACTGGAAGCAGTGTTTGCATTTGGTTTACCCGAGTCATGAAGCGAGGTGATGAGATTTACAGTCTCCATCTCCACCTTTTCCTAGTCTATAGGCCTGGTATATGGAAAAGGTCACTGACCAGCCCTCTGTTGGTTCATGGGTGATGGGCAGGTGGCAACTCCATCTCCACACAATGGCCATTTATTTAGGTCTTACTGATTCTGAAATGAATATCAAAGTAGAATGGAGTTAACTCTCTGTAAAGAGCTCTTCAGATTCTGGAATTTAATTCCTTTTCCTGTCAAGAAGCAATAGAAACTCAGAATCAGGCTGGGGAGATAGCTTGGTGGCAGAGTCTTTGCTAGCATGTTGGGAACCAAGGTTTCAATTCCCTAGTATTGAAACAAAATTCAGAATCATGGCAGAGTGTGTGACCAGTTTTGTTTCCATGAGACTTTCCTCCTTTCTTTAAAATCTGTGTGTGTGTGTGTGTGTGTGTGTATGTGTGTGTGTGTGTGTGTGTGTGTGAATTCTCAAGGAACTAGTGTGTGTACAAACTCTTTAGCGGATAAGGCTTGTTCTAGAAATATTCACCTTCGCTAGATACCTTAGGGACATCCTAATGCCTCTGGGATTTGAGAGTTGCAGGAAAGGCCTATTATTTCCTCTTTTAACAGACTACTTGTGACATTCAGAAGGGACAGATGTCCCTCCTCTAGCTGGCAGGGAGAATGGACATTAGGAATGAAGACTGCAGTGGGAAGACAGCGAAGACCACAGTGACAGGCTATTATGGAGGATAAAAATAATAGCTGTAGATAAAACAGGCCTATAATAACTATCATTTTAAGAAAGCAAGGCATGGCCCAGAGGCCTTTCACCTTCTCCTTGGTCCTGAAAATAGTACTTTCCATGGGGCTTCTTGGCTGGGTAAGAGCACCCTGCAGGAGCAAGGGTGGGCAGCTGGCCCTCTGGGATGGACTTCAGCTTGTCCATCACCTTCTTTGTTTTGCCAGCATTAGAAAAAGGAAAGAAAGAAGAGAAAGAGAGAGAGAGAAATAAAAAAAGCAAAAGAAAGATGAAATGAAAAGCACTTAAAAAGAGAGCAACTTCCTTTCTGACTCTTCTTTGTTTTACCCAGACTTTCTTTCCAGTGGGGTCATGTTGAGAATTTGTACTGTCAGAAGCACAAAGCCAGCCCAAAAATTACTATGAGTTAAATGTTGATTTCAGAGCAGAAACTCAAGGAGTCCGGTGATTTAAGAGATTGCCCCTTTTTACTCCGTGTGACTCTTGGATGGGACACTGCCAATCATTTTTGAAGAAACATAGGAAGATGCAGTGTAACAAAGCATGGGCACTAGGCATTTGGCATCTGAAGCGTAAATTCAGGGCAACGTCATTTGTGGAAGATAATAAACCTCCCTACCATGGGACAGGGTGGGGGTTAACGAGACAGTTGCAGGTGTTTGTTTTGGAATGAGGGTAAATCAACCTTCAACAGCACCACGGGCCAGAGCCTCAGCACCCTCTGTGCCACACAGGTGGGGGTGATGACATATGAGCATTTGAAGACACCACAGAAGACTTGCCTGTGCAGCTTGAGACCCTTGCTCTGGCGATTTGGGGCAGCATTTCAATCTGTATCTTGCTACACTCTTCCTTGGAAGCAGGGGCCCTTTGTTGGGGGGAAGGTGTCATTCTCCCATCACAGAGTGGCATGCTGTCTAGCCACTTCTTTGTCTTGTACCTTGCATGTTCAGGATTCTAGTCAGGTTTTAGGTGGAACGTTTGCTTCTGCCAATTTAGCATTTCCACTGTCCCCTCTGGCTGCTCTGGCTTTGTGTCACTATGTATCTCTATGCATTGTGGGTTGCACAAATGCTGAAGCAAATGCCCTAAGTTTGATGACTTATAACCCTAAATGTCTATGTGGTGCAAAGGACTGTGGTATTCAATTTTTCTCACGTTTGCGGCTTTGCATCCCTGTGAGATCAGAAGAGCAGCTCTTATTATTTGAATTTCATAGAAGTGGAGACAGAGGTTCACTGGGGAGGTCATGTGACCAGTCCAAAAGCAGATAGCCTGTGAATAGCAATGCCAAGGAAACAAAGCCAAATCTGTTGGACTTCAACTGTACTGTTTGTTCCTTCAAGCAATGATATCACCTTAAATTTCCATTGCACTGTTTTTTCTTTTTTACAAATGTCTTTGTTTAGTTTATAGATCCTACAACAATAGTGAGTAAACAAAAAGTTAATTTGGAAAAGAATCGTGATGGCCAAGGTGAGAGAATACCCTAGCAACAGAACCTTGACTACAACCTACCAATTCTGATAAACCCTAGAACCCTTTTCTCTCTGCTTGGCTTCCCAACAAGGGAACAGAGTGGACCCTTTGTGTGTGTGCACTGACTGTATTTCTCCCATGCAAATGGATGACTGACCTCGCAGCAAACCTCCTGTCTGAGGCTCATGGCCTTAGACATGGGGTGTGGGGTTGGTTCCTGAGGCAGAGAGTCAGGGTTTTTAAAATGTCTTTCCTAGACATGAGATCTGATGTGATGGTCACGGTGTGCTTCCCCCCGGATCTGCGAGTGCCTGAGGGGTGCTCTGGGAAGGAGGGCCATTCTGTGTGAGGGCGACGATGACTAACACTGATGTTTTAGTATGTGGCAGGCCTGTGGTGAGTGACTATATGTGTCTTAGTTACTTTTTACTCATCACTGAGACAAAATACCTGATGCCCAAAGTTGGGAAAGGAAAGGTTTATTTCTTACAGTTTTTGTAGGTTTCAGTCCATACTCAGTTGGCCCCAAGGCAGGGTGGCATGGTGGAGCCACAGTTCATGGCGGCTGCAAACAGCAAGGTAGAAACCAGAAAAAGAGAGACATGCCTTCTTCCGGCCATTACATTGTATTCTGGCTCCACCCCTTGGTGGGTATAGCACTGACACCATCAATCCAAGTGCTAGACAATGAACCAATCACAAATGTACAATGCAAACCCATGAGGCCTGGGGGCCACCAACATAAACCATGACAGTATGTGTGTGTGTGTGTGTGTGTGTAGTTATGTATCATGTGTGCAATATAAATTAATATTTAAATAAATTAATATTTATTATCAATAAATATTAAATTATATTCATATAAATTAATATTTGCTGTGAATCTATGGAGCGAGTAGTGCAACTAATCCTCAATTACAGGGGAGGGTATGATGATACTGTAGTGTAGGGAGTTTAAATAACTGCTCAAGATGTATAGCTCCACAGACAATATTTTGTTCACTTCTGTGCTTTATTCATTGAACACAGGCAGTGCCTGTTCTTTCTTTAGTTCTGAGACAGCTCTTTACAGATGATCCATTCTCAACAATACTGCAGGGTGTCTAAGGACAGCCTTGGCTGCCCTTATCAGAGGCCTGTAGCAGCTTCCCTCTGTTCAGGAGATGAGAGTGGAGAGGATGTCTGCTTACTGAGGGTCAAGTGATCAATTTGCAACAGCACAGCTAATCCTTCCACAGCCTTCGGAAGGCAGATTTCAGGAACACCTTAATGCAGATCAAGACATGGGAGCTTCAAGAGCTCAACCTATTCTCCCTCCCAGGAGATTTAGTGTTTCTATTTTAATATTTAGATCTTTGATCCATTAGAATTTTAGTTTAATGCATAATGAGAGACATGGGTCTAGTTTTAGTCTTTGACGTGTGAAAAGCCATTTTTTTCCAGCACCATTGATTAAAAAGGCTATCTTTCTCCAGTGAACATGTTTGGCCCCTTTGTCGAAGATGAGGTTGTTGAGTGTGTCTGGAGTTGTTTCTACATCTTCTAATCTGTTCCATTGATCCTACAGTCTGTGTTTGACCAGTACCATGCTGTTTTTATCACACTAGCTTTGTAGTATAATTTAAAGTCAGGGATTATGATGCCTCCTTCCCTTTGTTGCTCAAAGTTGTTTTCACTGTTCTAGGTCTCTTTTGGTTCCAAGTAAATTTTAGGATTGATTTTTCTAATTCTGTGAAATATTGGTATTTTGATCAGGATTACATTTATTCTGTATAATGATTTTGGGAGTATGGCCATTTTCACTATGTTGGATCTTCCTAACCAAAAGCAAGGAATATATTTCTATTTTTTGATATCCTCTTGATCTCCCTTTTCATAGTACTATAGTTTTCTAAGTAAAGATCTTTTACTGCCTTTGTTAGATTGATTCCTGTCTATATTTCTTTCTTTCTTTCTTTCTTTCTTTCTTTCTTTCTTTCTTTCTTTCTTTCTTTCTTTCTCTCTCTCTCTCTCCTTCCTTCCTTCCTTCCTTCCTTCCTTCCTTTGATGCTATTGTGAAAAATGTGGTTTCTCTAATTTTTCTTTCAGTGAGGTTGTTATTTTTGTACAGGAGTGGTATAGGCTTTTGAGTGTCAACTCCACACAATTTGTGATAGCTAAATCTTAAAAAAAGACCAAATGCCCATTAACTGATGAATGGATAAAGATGTGTTTCTTTTAATGTATGAAATGGCATACTACTCAACTAGAAAGAAGGATAAATTTGAGGCATTTTTATTTAAATGAATTCACCTTGAGACCATAATTTTAAGTGAAAGAATTCAGATATAGGTGTATAAATATCACATTGTTTCTCTGGTGTGGGAAAATGAAAGTATAAATAAGAATCAAAATGTATAATAGATATTGTAAAATAGGAAGAAAATGTTCAGATGGGAAGGATACTTAGAAAGGGGAAGGAGGAAAGGAAGTAAGGGAAAAGAAAAAATGAAAAAGAAGAAAAGAATGGAAACAAAGCTTTTATAAATTAAAAGGAGAAGAGAGACCAAAGGAAGGTTACATCTAAAATGTACCAATAAACCTAATTAATTAAAAAATAGAAAGTAACAAAATGATCATACCCCCCCAAAGGCATGGAAACTTAGAGATGTTGTCCCTTGCCCTGAGTCACAAAGCTACTAAATGTTGGGCCCCAGATTTGAGCATGCATGTCATCCCAGTCCTCAAGAGAGTTACAAACAGGACTCAGACTTCTGTCTCAGACCTTTATGTCAATGTCTGAAACAGAGTGAGCACGCAATAGATATTTGTCACATGAGTGCATACAACCAGCCCTCTGTGAGTTTTGACTTCTGAAGGGCTTCAGAGTGGGCACAGGTGAGGCATTCAGCATTTTCCCATGTCTCTGGGGGTATCTTCAAACATTTTGCTCCCTGGAGCCACAATTAAATCTTTGATTCAGCAATGTATCACCAAGGTCAAGAAAATGAAAAACAGAGAGCTTCATCTTTTTGTAGCACTAGAGATCAAATCCAGGGTCTTGTGCATCGTAGGCAAGTGTTCCACCAGTGAGCTACATTCCAATACTTTTTATTTGGAAACATGGTTTTGTTAAGCTAAGGAGGTTGACCACCAAGCTACCACCTCATTTTAGCTGCCCCAGTAGACAGGATTACAGGTATGTGACACCACGCCCAGCTCATCTTCTTTAGAGGAATTCTGTGGCAGTTACCAGGGCAGAGCATTTCCTCATTCTGTTATCTGTCTGCCTGTGTTATCAGAAGTATATGGGTGGGAAGAGTTTTCTGAAATTGAGAGGAGAGAAGGACACTGAACTGACCTTTTCCTCCAGGCTTGTGACCGAATGTTTTCAGAGCAAACAGGAGGAGTAAGAATAAATATTTCAAAGCCCGATGCAAGTTTTACAGCACCAGGGCCTTACAAATGTGCCTGTGCTGCTGCAAATCTCCTGTAGGAGTGCATTAAGGTGATTCATAAGAATAGAAAATCCATCCTTGTCAACCAGGGTTGAGTAGGACAGATTACCAATGGACATGCTATTATACCTGTTCTTAGTACTTTCAAAATTACAGCTGGCATTTATTTCTAATAAGTCATGGTGAAATAGGTGAGATAGTTTATCTGCGCTGTAAGATAGAAAAATCTGTTTTGTAGAAAAACCACATCATTTTTCCGTGAGTTTATAATAGATAAACCAGCCAGGAAAGGGGGTATTCTATTTACAGGACATGAGAGGGTTTGCCCTGGGGAATCAACATGACTTGATAACAAGCTTTTGCTAGGATGCCTTTTACTGTGAGGCTGCTTATAGCTTGTACTCAAGGAATGTAAAAGGATAATGCCATTTGCAGCTATCAGGGCCAGGAATTAATCTCACAGTTTCTCAAAATGTGTGGGGAGAAGGCTGTTGGCAATGTAGCTACCTGATGTTCTGAAAGAGCCTGGGTATATGTGTGTGTGCTTCCTCTTTTCTTATCTTGACCATCTCTCTTAGAGTCTCCCAGTAAGTGACTCCAGTTTTTAATCCTCTTGTCACTGGGCTCAGAATCACACCTACTTGGTGGAGCTAATATCCACCTTACTATGTTCTAAACTGGCTCACTAGGAAGGCCAAATGGAAGGGAGGCAAAGGCTTAAAGCTTGGCAGGACACAGTGTTTATGGAGAAACAGATCCTTGTCTATGCTGTTGGCAGAACTTTGTGTCCTCTTTATATCCATGGCACATAGCTGTTTTCCAGATTTACTTGTATATATGGGCAAATGCTTTTGTATATTTCTTTTGTAATAGTATGAGACCAAAAACAAATTAATGACTCATAAAATATAACTGGAGAAATACATATATAGTATAATATTATACATAAAATGGAGTATTATCTAATTGTAAAGAAAGATATAGGTCTGTTTATGTTGATTTGAAACCAATTCCAAGATATGATTGTCATACAATGTACCTGTTGTTTAATTTTTGTGTAAAGGAAGAAAACAAACATATCTTTGTCTATTTGTCTACACATTTTAATATACTGAATATGCGTAGAAGAGTTCTTCAGGAAAGCTGAATTGCTCCATCTCAAAATGTTGGGCTGCCATAACAAAATCCCACAGACTGTGAAGTTTAGACAACAGAAATTTATTTTTTTCGCAGTTTGGAGACAGAAATTCAAGTCCAGCTGTCATAGATTTGATTTCATTTTGAGGCCTCTCTCCATGGTGTGCAGTATGTCCTCCCATCATCTTGTTTCTGTGCACACAGCCCTGGGGTCTTTTTGTGTTTCCTAATTCGCAGTATTGCTCAACTTTCCATTGCTGGGACAAAATACCTGACATACATAACTTAAAGGAAGCAACATTTACTTTGGCTCACAGTTCATGGTAGGCTTGCTCCAGAGTAGAAATAACATGATGAAAGGGTATCCAGAGGAAAGATACTCTACTCACGGCAGCCAGAAAGCAGACAGCAAGGAAGAGGCAGACAGAGGAGAAGGATCTGGGGCCGGGATACACCCTTCAGCGCTCGAGTATCAGCCCTCCAACTGGGCTCCATCTTCTAATGAACCCACCAGCTATGAACTCCCCAAGGGATTAACAGCACCCTTGTTATCCAGTCACCTCTCTAGGACCCACTTCTAATCATTGTTACATTGGCATTAAACCCCTAATTCATGATTTTTGGGAGAACACTGTATTCTAACCATAACAGACAGCAGTCAAATTACATTACGCATCATCCCTAGTGGTCTTATTTTAACTTAATACTTTGTATTTTATTTATTTAAACTTAATATGTCTTCTTGAAAGGCTCTATTTTCAAATAGAATTATGTCCTGAAGTATAGGGCATTAGGACATCAACATGCAACTGTTTGTTTTTGTGGGCAGGGACTCCACTCAGTCTACAACAGATGCCGGAATACCATTTACACTGGTTATCCTTAAGGAAGAGAATTGCAGAGCCTTGGACAGGAGGGAGACATATTTTGCATTGTGTATCTTTTGAAAATATCTAAGTCCCACTGATAAATTCATGCGGATCATGAGTGGTTTCCAAACAACGTATTTCAAAATTTTTCTGTTGTCTCCTTTTACTTGCTAGCTTGGGGTGAACCTTGAAAATTGCACTGCAATTTGTGGCACCCTGCCATTTTACAGAGCCATAGGTTAAGTGACACGCTGAGTGCTTAATTTATTCCTGGTAAATTTTATTCATCCTCATTAAATAAATGAGTGCCAAATCATATATGGGCCATTTACCACCTTCTCCAAGTCATTCTTTACTTCTTGCATCTCTACTTATTAAATGACTATTTAAAAACATACATTTTGTGAGAATACTGTTTTAAATATATTTCCAATTCTAGCCCTAGGTTGTATTCTCATTTTTACTCCATGGAAATATATTTCTTCTCAAGTATAATTAGAATTATGCCAGAACACAGATGGTACAAGTATGTAGAAAATTATTTGTTTTGTTTTCCTGAAGAATCACATACAAATGGGAGGCAAAAATTTTACTACAGTGCCCTTAACTTCTACCTGCTATCTTACAGCCAACAGTTTTCTCCTTTTATTAGGTTATTACTATCATTTCAGATACATTCATCTCCTTTAAGTGTGTGTGCTTCTAAGACATGCACTGTTCATCACTATTACCAAATAAGTATGTGCTTATGAGTGTGTGAAAATGTTCAGTGTATGTCACAGGGCCTTCATGGCTGTCCAGTGATATTTATAGCTTCATGTCAATAGGGCTACACTGCCACAAAGACTCTATATGGATCATAAGGTCTGCCTGGGCCTCCTGCCCCCTGGTGGTGGTATCCTTGGCACCGTCTCTATCCCAGGTTTTCATTACCAAGTGCTGTAGGTGACTGGCTGGGAGCACCTGCCCTCTTCCAACTGAGGACTTCCGTCTGGCCTCTGATTGTGTACCACCCGTGGGCAGGGAAAGCTTCAAGAGTGGCTTCTTAACATCTCAGAAGAAATTGTAACTAGTGATATGTAAGGAGTACTCGTTGTCTTGCCTTTTAGCGTTTCAACTGGCATAACCTCAGTGTCTGCCCTCTGCATCAGCTCCCAGAATTCTCTTGTAGGACTGAGCTTCAGTTGTCCATGTGCAACTTGCTCAATGGCACCATCTTTATTGGCTTACTTCCTTTCTCTATTTCCTTCTTTTTCTCTCTACTCTAAGAGGTTTATTTTTAGGATCATCTGTAATAAAGAACTTATTTTTATAGCCTTGTCATAGGATCTTCTGCTGGGATATACAAACCAAACCTCTACTACATGTCACTTCAATACTTTCCCCAACCCCAAAGGCAACCCTATAAGCTGAGGGTGGGAATGTAAATTAGTACAGCCACTAGGGAAATTAGTGTGGAGATTCCTCCAGAAACTAGAACTCTAACTACTGTACCATACAGCTGCATCACTCCTTGACATATACATGGAGGAATTAAAGTCAGTGTACTTTAGAGATACTTGCCTGCACATGTTTAGGACAGCACAATTCACAGTACTCAAGATATGAGATCAGTTTAAATGTCAGTCAGCAGATGAATAGAAGTGGATTATTATTCAGCAATAAAGAAGAACAAAATCATGTCATTTGCAGGCAAACAGATGTAATTAGAGGTCTCACCATGCTAAATGAAATAAGTCAGACTCAGAAAACAAGTGTGGCATATTTTCCCTAATATGGGGACTCTAAGAGAAAAAAAATGACATGCAAGTGGCAAAGAGACTGTTAACCAAGAGGAAGTGGATTAGGAGAGTTGGGAGGGGGTAGAAAAGAGGATAACAGGAAATGGAAATTATTAAACTACATTACATGAATGCAACAATAAAACTATTTTGTAAAATTAATACGGACAAATCACAGGAAAAAGTGCACCCCTCAACTCAGCAAGTAACAGTGACAACAAATACAAGCTATTGTACTCCCCTGGCTTATGCTTTGCACAAAGCTTTGTTTTGAAACAAAAAGATGTCATTTTCAGAAAGAGTGCATAGGAAAGTGTCCTCAGTGCTGCATGCTAGAAACTCAGAGAGAGGCATTGCTTGTGATGCAAACATTAATGTATGAGCCGGCTACAGAATGTGCTGGAAGATGCTAAGCCACCCACATGGAGTCCCAGCTCGAGTTGTCACGCACTGTATTAAAAACCGACCTGTACCTTTGCAGGAAAGATTTGCCCCAAAGCCAGGGGCTTAGTCCAGCTCTCTGTGGTTTAATCCTTAACTGTAAATTTCTTCTGCTCTTTGAATTGGGCCTCCTAGTTAATGCTTTCTAAATGCAGCTTTTGTGATGTGAACGTCTTTTCCTCTGAAGGGATATTCAGGTAAAAAAGAAAAAGGCCAAATCGGTTTTCCTAGTTTATCTTTCCACAGTGATTTATTTCCCTGGAAAAGGCTTAAGCTCGAATGTCATTTCTGGTTCTCATTGCAGCCCCTTTGTGAGCAGAAGGACTGAGCGGGGTGGGTGTGGGGGCTGCAAAGGACTCAGCCCTTAGGTAGTTCAGGTGGTTTGGGTCTTGTGCCAGATTCGACTTCTCTTGCACGCTGTGTTCTGTGAATGCTGGAGGCTGGTATTTAGTGTAAGGATTAAGCCATGGTCTCTGGAAACAGGCTTAGGAATGATCTTGCTCTGGGGTCATCTGACTCATTGTGGGGTATGCAGAGGACAACATCTGGGGACCCACGAGATGCCACCCAGGTGAGCTGGAAAAGCTCTGGGCTACCTGAATGCGCCTAAGATTTAAAAAAGCTCCTGCAAATATTTTAAAACCTCCAACTCAAGAAAAATGCAGCAGTGGCCACACATTCACCTGCCAAGTTCCTTATCAGACATCAGGGGTCCATTTCTCTGGACAGTGTCACTCAGTAGAGACTGCTGGATGGGTCCATGGCATTTGACGTGGAGCAAGAGGTGGATCCCTAAACCAGATCCTGTGGGAGGCTGGATAGCGGGGCTCAGAGGTTGGCTGATCTTGTGGCTACAGGTGGAGCAGGGGATTCCTTCCCTCTTTGTCTCTATTTCAGATTTTGGAATCTTAGCGCACCGAGTATCGGTTTTGGCTGATACTGAGCCAGACATGAAGGTCCTGCTGTTTTATGATAGCTCTCCCATAGGCAAATGTGGTTATTGCTTCTTGAGATCCAGGGTGTGGAGATGTGGTTGGTTCTAAAAAGGAGTCAGAATTCTAAATCCAGATTCTAAATTCTAAATTCTAAATTCTAAATTCTAAATTCTAAATTCTAAATTCTAAATTCTAAATTCTAAATTCAGATGCCCCTCATGCTCTGTCCTTCTATCGTAACTCGGGTGCCTGCCTGAGTGTGAATGTGTCTTTGTGCAAAAAACAGAAGTTGATGGAAGCTCTCACCCTGACAGGGTTAAGTTGCCTCTGTGGCCTCTCTATTCATGCTGATCCCTTTTCTGGTGTCGAGAAGCATGAGAATAGCACAGTGTCTTCTCTCAAGTATTCTGGACACATTTGTTAACTTGAATCCAGGAGTGTAAAAACGTACTCCCTTAGGGGACACCTAGCTGGCTTTGAAGACCTTGCAGCTTTGAGCCTTCACGTTGGTGGTCTGTGCTCTCTCGCTTTTATGTTATATTCTGTGGTTCTTGTTTCTTGCTTCTCTATTTTTTTTAATGGATATATTTGGCTGTAACAATGGACTCCCAGAAACTGGGTTAGTTCGAGCGTCCTCTGTGCTGATGAGTGGAAAACACACTGGGCTTTCTGTTCCATGAAAATATCAGTGCCACAAAGGGACAACATGAATCAATTATCAAAAGGATCTATGCAGAGGATTAATGTAGTAGAGCACAGACATTCTGTTTTCACATCTTGCCACAATAACAGTGGCATAGTTCATATTATTCAAGAAAGACAGGTAAATGCAGTGTCAGGGTTTGGGCTGTGTCAGCCTCCATGATAGTTTTGGACAAATGGTTAACTTCAATTTTCTTATCAAGAAAATTGGGACAATGATAATAACTCTCATTAGGTTGTGAATATTAGATGAAGAACACATGTACTTAGAATAGTTTTTGACACAGAAGGTACTTGACAATCTTACTTAATAACAGTCATTTTTTGGATTTGCACTTGTCACACACGATCATTCAACTCTCATGGCAACTTCACAAGAGGGATATGATTTTTTTTTTCACTGTATCGCTGCATTGCTGAGATGTCTAATGGGCACTTCAGATTTAAATTCTGAAACGTAATGCTTTATCTTCTCTCTATTCTTCCTCAATTTAGAAAATGACAACTCCATTTCCCCACAATTTTCTCTCTTGTAACCTATTCTCTTCTCTTTTCTCACATCCAACTCACCAGCAAAACTCATCAACAAACCACTATCACTTCACCTTTTAAATATACCCAGGGCTGACCACCTCCATATCTACCCCTTGGCCCTGGATTTTTACTAAATAAAGAGTTCCTAACTAGTCTCCCTGCTTCTACCTTGTTGCAAGCCTTACCTCCTCCAATCTCTTCTCAATAAAACAGGATTATTTCAAATCCTGTCCGGGATGCTCATTTCAGAGGAAAGCATATCGTTCTCATCACAAGTTAACAATTCTGTGTGTGTGTGTTGCCTACTCCTCCTTGCAAGAAGCAATACCTGATTTCATATATTTGATGCTACGTCTTATTACTCCTCTGTCCTTGGTCCACATCTCTCCAGCCACTGCAACGTCTTCTCACTCTTCCTCAAGCACACCAGAGACTCAGCCTGATTGCCACTTGCTGAAACACTCTCTCCACCACTTCCCTGAGGCTGTTTGATACCCTCACGAGGTCTTTCTTCTGTAGTCTCCTTCCAGTGAGACCTCTCTAGTTGCCACCTCTTCAGCGGTTTTATTTGAAACCATACCCCCGCCTTGCCATTTATCTTCTTTCTCTTTTCTACTTCTCCACATAGCACTTTCACACCTCACATGCTATATCTGGTAATTTCTACCTCACCCCCAATAGAACATTTGCTTAGCGATGCTCTAGTGATGAGGCAGAAGGAAGAATAGCTGTCTGCTATGCTTAGGGTTATATTTCCAGAAACCACATCAGTGCCTAACAAGTAATGAGTGTTCGAGTGGTGGGTAAGTGGATAAATGAATTCATTCATATTTTATAGGTGAGAAAATTGGATCTCAGGGAGCAAATGCAATCCTTACTGCTGAGCAGTACA
Organism: Dolichotis patagonum; assembly: GCA_004027295.1. Classification (NCBI taxonomy): domain Eukaryota; kingdom Metazoa; phylum Chordata; class Mammalia; order Rodentia; family Caviidae; genus Dolichotis; species Dolichotis patagonum. The sequence goes on from PVJX010001346.1 coordinate 17,965, forward strand.
GGGTCTCCCTGGGCATCAGTGAGCATTAAAGGCACTACGGCATTGCCGGACAAGTAGATGGCAAACCCAAAATCTCCTCTAAACACTGGTCATTTCTTTCTCTAAGGCATTTATCATAGTAAAAATATATGTTTCTGCTTTACCAACTGCTTTACAGTGAAGAGTGTTATGATCTGAAATTGCTGTTGAAGCCCCAGCTCCCAATGCAACTGTACTTGGAGACAGGGTCTTTAAAGAGGAGATTAAGGTTAAATCGGTAGGTTAAAGGTTAAAGAGTAGAACCTTAACACAATACTACTGGTATCCTTACAAGAGGAGAAGGAGACAAGAAGGATGGACATGCACAGAGCACAGGCCAGCTGAGGACACAGCAAGAAAGAGGCCATCTTTCAGTCCTACAAAGAGACCCAAGGAACAACCAAGCTTCAGACATCTCCATCTTATATTTGCAGCCTCCAGCTCTATGAGACAATAAATTTTTTTGCTCAAGCCACCTCCAACCAAGCCTATGATATTTGGCTATGGAGGCTCTAGCAGACTAAGACAAGGAGGTAGTAAATATGTGTGCCTACTTTGTGCGTTAAAAAAGGGGAGGAGGTCGGGTGAAGCCAGGGCAAAACAGTCCCTTGGAATGCCGTGATCAAAGAGAACCAAATGCCAGCACCTGGAGCCAATAAATAGAGTGCAGACTAGTTCACAGCAAGTGCACATTTGTGGCATCCATGTAGAGGTGAAATAGAAAGGGTTGGAAAGCAACCTGCAAGTGACTGCTCTAGAGCACTCACGTATGTCTTTTGTAATATGGTTTGAGAAATTCACAGCACATGATGAAGACCCAGGCTTCTCTCCCACATATCCATGGCTTTGCATCTGTGATTCATGACCGCCATCCTGTCCAATGGAAGGTGGCAGGCTGTGGGCTCCTTTCCAGGGTACCTATAATGCAGGCAATATGGTATTCTTTGGAAAAGAATATATTTATTATTTTAACAGCTGTAGTTCTATTTTCTTGGACTTAAAGAAAATTACCTGTACCCACAATGACTTACAGAAATTGGAAAGTACAGCTTTAAAATTCTCAATTTAAAAAATTCCTACAGTTTGACAAAACTCTCTCCAAACCACAGCATTTTTCCATTCTAACTTTCTCCTTGTTTCTGGAAGGATTGCGGAAGCCGATAGCAGGTTTCAACTGCCAGACTTTGGCTGAGAGTTTAGTCAAAATTGTGGTTTTTTATGTAAATTCCAGCTAGGAACAGTCTGTTTTTGGATACCTGCTTACCTAGGGGGAGCTTGTACCTATGAGATTCAGGATTCTTTACAAATTCTCATTTAATTTACTTTAAGGTATTTGTCTTCAAAAAACGATTTGTATGTGAAGGGCTGCTGATGATATTGCAGTGCTGAGCTCCTAGAGTTATTTAGTTTTAGATTGTATATGAAGCACTAACATTATTATGACACAATTACCAGTAAGTAATCATCCAATTGCCATAAACATGTCCCTCTCAAAATATTGCGAATTAATATTCATGCTTTCCATGAATCTAGCATTCTAAGCTGATGTATGCCTACACAGTTTATCAAAGTGCCCATTTTTTTCTCCAATGAAGGGAAGAATTATTGTTTGATTCTCCATCTTGAGGTATGGGAAACTTCTTTTGGCCACAGGAATCATTTCTTTGAAAGAGAGTTTTTGCGTTATGGCATAGTCACCAATACAATATTATACGATCCTAGCTCAAGTATCTTCACTTGAAGTCATTGTAATGAAAATGTCATTCCACTAATTCAATCATGGAAGTTAACAAAACCATTGCAACTGCATGATCATATGTAATTGTCATATATGCTGATGGTTTAGTCATTGTTAATGGGAGATTCTAGGATTTCATTATGAATAAAAACTAAAGATTCTTCTACTTGAACATAAATCTAGTAAAAGAAAAGCGACTTGAAGCAGGCTATGATTTAGAAATACAAAACTGATGAATGTGACTGAAGAGAAAAACCAGCAATAGAAAATCAATTCTACGTTAAGTTAGTGTACTTAAAAGTTGAGGATATAAGTGAATTAATTTCACTGTCTACAGAAAATACAATGATGTTGTCTGCTACTACGGTAAGTTGCATTGAATGCGATAACAATATTTTATTCTTAAGCCATTCAGTTCATTGATATTAGGGAAGTGAATTTTAAAACCTACTGATAGATTTTTTTTGATACCAAGTCCATATCCATAAATGTAGTGGTATGATTGTTTCCACTAACAGCATCTTTGTTAAAACAAAGTGATTTATAGTTTATTTCAATTTTTGTGATATAAATACGCACTGTGGCAGTTTTTAAGGTACTAATCTCCATAAATTTAGAGTGGGGACGAAGTAGACACAGTTGGTTTTGGAAGTTACTATGAGATGTGTCTGGGACGTCATGCAACTGGCTAGACAACAGAATACTGAATTTTAGGTAGAAGAATGACTTCAGTGGGTCGTGATTTTGACTGAATCTGTAATAAAATGTGACACAAGTTGTTATCGTATTATACTGAGGGACTAGTTACATGAAGTGAATTCTAGGCTAATGAAAGGAGTTCTAGTTCTCGCGCTGTTTCTGATGTAACCTTAGGTGGGAAACCTGTTCTCTCTCAAGGCCTCAAGACTTCCATGGGGAAGCTGTGGTATTGGGGTTAGACCAATCTCAGTTTGAATCTGACCTCTGCCACTTAATTGTGTGTGTCATGGCTAAGATACTAATGCCTCTTAGCCTCAGTTTCTTCAATTGTGAAAAGGACGCTTAAAGCAACTATGCATAGGGTTAAACATAAAGCATATGATATCTAATATGGTGGTTGGTATGGGGTGGTTTTTTTGAGATTAATATTTAGACTATTTTTTCATAATGTATTCACAAATGTTGGATTACATTGTACCCCAGATTCTTTTTCAACGTTTAAATCTTTGAAAGTTTTTTGTTATGTAGATTCGATTGGGCAAAAGAGACTAAACTCTCAGGCATTTAAAAAGTGTTCAATGGATATTTGTTACAAAATGGACACTTGAGATTTATCTTTCTCTTGGTTTTTCTTCAAGCTGGAAATCTATGAATGACAATTTTACTATTTTTTAAATGATCATCCTTCATATCTAATAAGTTACCAAGTACTGATATTTTTTGCTCCTAAATAACTTTCAGTTTTCTCTTTTCTCTTTCATCTACCTCTACTCTGCTAATTTAGCTCATCATTATTTCCTAATCAGCTCTTTACTTAGTGTTGTGAACACCTCAAAGCCATCCCTAACAAGCTATATCCAGGGACTGGGGATGTAGCTCAGTGGCACAGCATCTGCCTGGCAAGCAGGAGGCTGTGAGTTTGATTCCCAGAACAAAAGAAAAGATAGTATATCTGTACCCTAACTTTTGAAGCTCTTTAAGGGCAATGAATTTCTTGTTTGTTTTTGCATTCTCAAAACCCAGTGTAGCTCTTGATACAACATAAGTTTTTGCTTGAGTGTATGAATGATCGAGCCAATTTGGGGGAAGTAACTGACATCATTCTCTGGGTTGGAAATTACTTCCTAAGTGATTTCTCAAATACCATCATTGTTGATGGTTTCAAAACCCATGCAGTAGACTCTCCTGTGCTGCAGGCTACTCACTTCAGGTGTACCTACTGTTCTAGACATTGTGTGGCACCGTTTCTTCCACATGAGGCAGAGGATGGTATGGCCTGTACTCTTCCTGTCCTGTGTGTTCTTTTACAGAATTAACCTTTCTCTTTCTCTGCCTTGGACCTTATTTCAATGGGGTAAGTCTTCCTTCAATTTGATATTTCCAACAGAGTAATTAGGTTTATTTCTTGAATTACTGGAGGCCGGCTAAATTTTGTAATCACAGAGCTGAGGACACTGAGATTTATCATGACCCTGTCAGGAGTAAATTTTCATTGACTGGAATGAAAGGGAGCAATGCAAAGATGAGACTCAAATACAATTACGGGCTGGGGATTTAGCTCAGTGGCATAAGTGCCTGCCTGGCAAGCACGAGGTTGTGAGTTTGATCCCTGGTACTCAAAAAACAAAACAAATCAAATACAATTATGTGCTGCATGGTAACAGTTGGACCAGTGACGTACATTGCATGTACAACAGTTGTCTCATAACATTACATCTCCTAATTATGCCATAGTCAACTTAGTTTGTGTAAGTGTGGTCTGTAATGTTCAAACAACAAAGTCACTGAACAACAGCTTTCTCTGAACCCATCCCTGTCATACCTTCCATAGACACATGGCTGGTGGAGTTCTCACTGAGTGTCTTTGGATGGTATTTGTCACTGTGTTGTAATGTAATGTGGTAATGGTGTAGTAATACAGATAAAAATTCCAGTGAGAATAGAGTGAGATAAGCAGAAGTGAAAAGTTGACAGCACATTTAACAGGAGCTCACTTGTTCCAAATTCTGAAGCAGAATTATTATACTCCATTTTACTCACAAATGCACATCCATGTACACTTTCACAAACACATTCTTCTTCCTATTTCAGTTCTCAGTAAAATGTCTCTTCTCATCTATAGCCCCTATGTGTTATTAGACACTTATGTGCAGCATTTGGTATATTTCTTTGTGGTGACTTGTGCATATGTCTCTACGTGTGGGCTTACATGCTTCTTTTCTCAATCAAACTTCATAGATTATGTTTTTTAAATTTTAGTGTTGCTCTAAAAGTGATTTGTCAAAGAAATCATTGAGTTTTTTATATGAAGTATGTACTAAAATAATATTTGATTGATACTAAACTCCAGAATGAACAGATCCCTACCTGATTAACATTTCAATTTCTGGATATCTTTACATGAAATAACCTCATATTTTAGATAACCCTCACCCAATAGAAAAAAAGGAGTAGACATGAAAAATTATACATACTTAATGCCATACTGGGTGATACTTCAACACACATATACATTATATAATGTACAAATCAGGATAAACACAGTCATTCATCAAACATTTATTATTTTTTTGAAAACATTTAAAATCTTTTTTTCTAGCTTTATTCAAATATACCTGCATCATCGTTATCTATAGCCTCCATACTGAACATCAGAGCACCAGAGCTCATTTCTCTTATCTAATGATAGCGTAGTACACACCAGTCAGTGTTTCCTCAGCTGTCCTCCCAAGACTTTGCTAACAGTTATGCCATTTCTAGGAGTTATTTTATATGATTCCTGAGAATCTTCTATTTTTGTTTAGTTCTTTACTTGACATTTCATTTCCATCTGATTATAGCACAATTTCTGTGCATGAAATAATATGAACGTGGTTAAAAAGGCAAAGGCATACCCCTCGTGGTCTTTACCAGCTGTTGCTACCTCATATGCAAAACACTAAGGAAATCACTACATGGAGCTGAGGTTATGTGGGGCTGTAATCAGCTGATGAATTTGGATTTCAGGGCTATTTGCTAACGCAGGACACCACCATCATCTGGAGCTGCGGAGAAAGACACAGTCACCTTCCTTTCCCTCAGCTTGACACTTTCTTGATCAGAGCTGACATTGTAGGATCTCAGATCCAATATTTTGCAGGAAGGATTTGGTCCCCTCAGCTGGATTGGGCAGAAGGAGGGAGCTGGCATCTGAAGGATCTGTCTATGATTATTCAAGGTATGGCAGGAGCAGGGCTTTCTGTATGCAAGCCAAATGAAATTATTAAGGCTAACCTTCTCACTCAGCACTTAATAGGTAATCAATTTTCACTCCCAACAGTGGAGGGTAGAAATCAAGGAGGGAATGATAATGCTGCCTCTTTACATTTATGGAAGGCTGTGATGTGTGCAGAATGCCTTTACCCTTATTATTTCACTTATTTATCACAGATTGGCAGAGCATACACACATATATGCCATGCATTCATCTGTATGATGATGTTTTGGCTCATCTACTATCTTGTATGCCACCCTGTGTGGTAAGCACTGGGGACTAGCAGGTGAAGAAGGCAGGAAATATTGTATTGTCTTAATTTTAGCACTGAGGAAGTGGATACACTCTCATGTGAATTACATACCCAAGGTCATAGGAGGAAATGCTGAGTTTGAAATCCACTGCAGTGGTCTAAACCTTAATCTATAAGCACAGGTGCATTGTAAATGAAATCGACTTTACTTTCTACTCATCGACTGCAGCACAAAACTTCATCTTTGGGGACTCACTTAGCACCATGTCTTTTGCTCAGACTCTCTTCCTAGTTAGTACCAAAGTTCTACGAGCCTCAGGTGGTTCTATAGTCTTTTGGAGGGTCTTCTACCACTTCCCATTTGATGTCTTGATATGGAGGTGTCTGTGTTATGATAGTCTCCAGTTCTATCTACAGAAAGACACTAAGAAAGCAGGATCTACATTCCTCCATTGGTGCTAGGAAGCAGAGTGTCCACCCTTGCATCCTTCACCCCTCTTCTCCCTGGTGCCTCTCAACATCCTGTTCTCAGGGAAAGTGCTGTCCTATGGTATGTCTCCAGCAAGCCTTTTTAGCTCTTCAGTCATCTCTGCACTCCAAGACTTGAAGATTTGTACAAGAATCCTCATTATGTCCTTAATAGACCTTGCCTTATCCTTGTGCTGAGGATAAGAACAGAAGACCAAATGCTTCTTTGAGTGGGAAAAGGGAAAGAAACAACTGAGTGGAGAAACAGACATAGGTTATTATATCAAAATACTTCAAAGCACTCCATAGAAGACCTGAGTCAGGTCAGTGCTTGGTGGAAAATGTCTGCGTGTTATGACGGCAACATGTGCACAGAAGCCTAAACACTGGCCCTGGGAAGACATGGTCTCTCCATGCAGCGGCAGGAGAAACCATCAAAAATGCTAAACTCAGCTGTGCAAGACAACTCAAGGCTGGGGAAACATTTTCATTGAAGAAAGAATTCAAAGTGATTAATGGGATAGAAGTCTTGCCTTATGGTTTAAAATAGAAATAATAAAACGTGCATAAGTTTTCCAACCAATTATTAAATGGGAAAGATGAGATGTGCCAGCAATTCAGAGCAATGAATAAAATAAAATAAACAGAAAGGAAACTTTATATGGGAAAATATCTGGAAGTCTTACTTTCAACTGAGAACTTTCTGCCTATGCAACGATTTCCCCTCAGAAGTAAGGAAGGTAAGCTGTACAAAAATTTTAGTAAGAGAAATATTTCACATGGTATGGTGTGCATATGCTCAGATTTTGCCAGCTTGTAGGGCTGCTTAGAGCATGATAATAGTACTGTACTCTTGTCAACTGTTGGACTATAAAGTGTCAGCCTTTTTTTCGTACTTTCCCACAGTTGGTTCTGAGAATTGCAGTGAGAGAATGTTGGTGTGAATGCTAAAGGGTTGACTATGCACTTACCTTGAACTCCTTTCCTCCCAACTTTCCGCAGATATATTTCATTCAAGAGTCACCCCACAGGTTGAGTGTGACAACCAACTACCTTCATGTTGCTGCATGCAGGAGTATGCACTAAAGGTTGAGCATCCCCAACCCGAGAATCCAAAATCCAAAATGCTCCAAAGTCTGAAATGTTTCGAGAAGTGGTGTGAAGCTGCCAGTGAAAAATTCTACACCTGACCTCATGCGTTATAGATAATACACAGTCACAGTGAAATTGTGTATAAAATTATCTTCAGGTTGTGTATATAAGGAAAATACGAAACAAAAATGAATTTTATGTTTAGATAGGTCCAATTCCTCCAATATACATATATTCTAAACTCTAAAAATTTCTGAAAGTTTGAACATTTCTGATCCCAGGTATTTCAGATAAGGGCTTCTTGACTTGTGTTTGATTTATGGACAGCCTTTGTTAGAATTCATCTTTGTTTCTCTTGAAATATCTTCATGTGGCCTCTAAGACCTGGTGCCCTCATGTTTTTCCTCCCACCTCCCAGGGTGCTCCATCATTTTTTGTTGGGTTCTTCTCATATCTGCGAGCCCCTACTTAGAAAAAGCTCTTTTCTTCTGTCCACAAACATCTTCTCCATCTGTACTCAATTTTGGGGTTCTCACATGACAATCTATGCCTCCCCATCTGCACACTGATGGTTCTCTGAGTTTATTGTTTCTGCTGAGATCTGCCCTTCATCACTCCTGAGTTGAATAGCTACCTCTTTTTCTTGAGTATCTCCATTTGGTTATCTACTGGGTATCTAAAGTGAAATTTTGGGCTGCACGTCATGGATGTTGCTTTTCTGCCCCAAGAGCCTCTCCTCTCCTGACATTTCCTAATTTTATAAACTGCAGCCCTTTCAGTTGTTCAGAGGAAAATCTGTAGCCAAACCAAGGCCCTCCCTGTTTTACACTCTACATTCAGTTGGATCAGAAAATTTTGTTGTTCTACTTTCAAAATATATCTAAAATGAACCCAAACTTTCCCCATATTACTCTCTTTAGGGAGTGTCACAGCCATCTTTCTCTCTTGATGGGATTATTGCAATGTCCTCCTTAATTGGATTCTTGCTTCTGTCTTATCTCCCTTACCTCTTCCTTTAGTGTCCACTTAATAACGAAATGATCTTTTAACACGCAAACAAAATGTTACTCTTTTGCTTCAGACTTACTATCTTCTCAAGTCACTTAAAATGAAAGCCACTGTTTTTTCACACTCAGTAGAATCTGACCCCCATTTCACTTCTAATTCTGTTCTCATTTGCTCTCCTCCAGTCACAAGCAATGCTTTATTTCAGAAACTAGCAGACATCCACCATCCCTCAAGCCTTTCCATCTGCTACTCCGGCTTCTTTGATTACTCTTCCCTGGAGATCAGCATAGCTTCATATCTTTCTGAGTTTTGGTCAATATTCAAATTGCTAAATGAAGAAAAATCAATTAAGAATGCTATATCCAGAAAAATTATGTCTGGTAAATGAAGGAGAAGTAGAGACTTCCCATGACAAACAAAACAAAGCAACAAACAAAAACTGAGGGACTTCATTACAACCAAGCCACAATAAATGCTTAAGAGAGTCTTATAGTAAAAGGAACATGATGATAACTGCCATCATTTTTTTCTTTATTCAATTTTAATTTTTATGAGTACATGTTTGCAGTATATAATGATCACATTCCTTGTGGGAAGTTCGTACATGCATATACCCACATCTCAATTCTTTTTCATCTCCTTCCCCTTTGCTCCTCCGCCTTCCTCCATCTCGTGATCAGCTGTTCTTTTGCAAAAGATCTTTCTTTCCACTTCCTATTATCTGCCTTTTATTTTGCTCTTTATTTAAATTTTGTTTTTTTTTCCACATAATAGGAAACCTATAACTTTTTGTCTGATTTATGTCACTTAGAATTATGATCTTATGGTGCCTCTGTTTTCCTATAAATAGCTTGTTTATCCTTATTTCTGGCAGTATGCAATAGTATTCCATTGTGTGTAAATACTACATGTTCTTTATTCATTCATCTGCTGAAGGCAGCTTCCAAGATTATAGCATTGTGAATTATTCCTCTGTGAACATTGATATGCGTATGTCATTGTAATATCATGTCTTTTCCAAGAAGGTACCTAGAAGGGGAAGAGCTGAGTTGAAGGGAATTTGTAGTTTTAGTGTTTAAAGGCATCTGCTTAGTGATTTCTATAACAGTTGTACTTATTTACATTCCTTTGAACAACGCAGAAGCATTCCTTTTCCCTCCCAGCCTCCTCAGGATTTGTTACTGCTTTATTTCTTGACGATAAACACTCCTTCTGGAGTAAATGTTTCAGTTTGCATTTATTTAATAGACAAAGCTGTTGAATCTTCTTTTGTGTATTTTTGGACATTTGTACTTCTTCTGAGAAATGTCTATTCATTTCAGTTGCCCATTTTTTGATGGGGCTTTTTTTGGGTGGTCTAAGTTTTGAGTTCTTTATACATTCTAGATATTAGTCCTCTGTCCAAACTGTAGCTAGAAAAAATTGTTTTCCATTTGACAGTTGTCTTTTGACTCTGTTGCTAGTTTCCTTTGTTGTGCAAAAGCTTTATAATTTGTTATAACTCCATTTGGTGATTCTCGACAGGCAAGTACCATCATAAGAACACCTAAAATTACACCACAGAGCAGGGAGGTCAATGCTCGCCAGGTCACAGAGTCTATATCTGGGACCCATTGAGCCCCTCAAAAATAGCTGTAGCCGGACCAGTTAGGTGAGGGGAAGGGACAGACCTGAGTGGAGTGAGTGAAGTGGAGGATGACTGAGGGATTTGTTTCCACTACTTCCAAAGAATCAGTGTTTCCACTGCAATGACTTTCCTGCAAGTCATCCTAGTTGATTAGGGCAAATGAGCTTGTGCATCTTTCCTGCTGCTCCTTCTATCTGTTCCTTGCTCCTGTCATCAGAAGATGGCAGCAGAGATTGCTTTCTTCTTGCTGCTCTGAGTAGCCTCCATCTCCTATCTGCCCAGCAGGAGACAAATTTTGCTCACCAGTGAAGGCAGGGAAAAGTCCTTTGCAAAAACACATTGATTTCATTCAAGGAAGATAAATCCATAAACTGTACAACTGTATTCATCAGTTCATTTCAGGGGAATGTGATATAGGAGCTGTGCAAAAATAAGATTCCCAGTGGCAGGCATCATCTGTATCTCTTCCGTATGCGAAGACAGTGATGCTCACAAGAAGGAGAGTTGCTGGAGCTGACGCTGCCCTGCCCTCTGTCCTTGCTTAACCCACATCCCTGCTGTGGAGCCAAGACAGGGCTCCTGCTCAGACTCTTTCTCATGTAGACCATGCAGTGCAAACTTCCTGTGACTGGCTTGAAAAGACTGCCCAGGTCTGTCCACATCTCTTGGTCCGTTCCTTTTATTTTTGCCTCCAGACTTACCTTGCATTATGGTCCTAAGCTAAAGGAACCTATTTTGCCATATTCTACCTAGACACCGTGAGTGAGTGTGTGTGTGTGTGTGTGTGTGTGTGTGTGTGTGTAGTGGTGACCTAATAGTCATTCTACTCTCTGGGACAGGAGATTCATGCTGAATTTTTGTTTTGTTATGCTTCTCCTCTATACTTCCAGTCTTATACCTACTGTCAAAAAAAGCATTGAAATTATGCAAAGCTGCTATCAATAAGTTTACATAAAGCCCTCATGACAAGGAAATTGGAGATGTAAAATGTTTTTTTAAAAGTGGAATAATTTCAGTAACAACAGAATACCTGAACAAATTATTTATCAGGTGGAGTTATGATGCATCTGAAGAGAGAGACAGTTGTAAGCTTGGTTAATTTAGGAGCTCAGTGGTATCTGGGCTCTGGCCAGATTTCACTTGCTATTTTTTTTCTTTTCATGATCATAAGATGATTGCTGTAGCTCCAGTCATCACCTTTTACTGTGAAGGCCAAAGAGAAATATAAAGTTCTCTATTTATCATCAGGAGAAGAGCCCCTTTCCTACAAGACTAAATTTGTTTTTAGGTCCCACTGACTAGAATTGGGTTACATGATCATTCCTAAATCAACCACTAGCACAGAGGAGTGGTTTTACCTGAGTGGAGTTTCAGCAATTGGAATTCTTACTCTGGAATTAGGTTCAATTTCCTTGAACAAACTGCTGTAAATATTTGAGTGACATTAGTTTCTTTTAGCAAAAAAGTGTTTAATAGCTGGGAATAAACAATCAACATTGTATGCTAGCATTACTCAACAGTACAAGGGTATAGAAGTAAAATACTATTCAGGAGTGCCTCTAAAGAATCATATAAAAGGGAAGTTCTCCCAGTGGGCAGGCCTGAAGCATGGATATGATTATTAGCTTTGTCTGGAAGGAGAAATGGTCAGCCTGCAGTGATCTGACAGTGCATGATTGCTTAGTGGTCAAGATCTTGGAGTAAACAAGGTCACAATGGTGTGTGGGCAACAGATAGGTGGAAGGAGCTCTCAGAGGAGAGTATACTCATGTCTGCACCTGCATGGGTGCTAAAGCGAAGAGATACTATTGAAAAGGAGTTCAACCATAAGGTGACTATGGAACCATCACCCCAAAGAAGTCCATCTAATGTAGCAATAGAATAGCCAATCGAACACTTGGTTATACCACTCATGGATTATAGCACATAGTCTAGATAAGGCAATGTCTTCCAAAATGCAGAACATGCTCAGAAACAATATATAATATATAATATGTAATATGTAATTCCCTTTCTTTAATGGTAGCAAGGATGAATCCAAGCATCACAAGGAAAATGTGATAACAGCTTCTACCATTGTTCTCCCAAAGATCCAATAACAAAGTTTGGTTTCCATTCCTGCAAATAGAAATTTGCTGCTTTTGATGTCTTATTTTCCCAAAAATGTTCCCCTTGGCCAAAGCTATAACAAGAATTCCACTGAATTGGATGGAATGATATTTGGATCTTTGCACTACTCATGCCAGTGTAGTAACGTGCAGAGGAAGGAATAATACCCTGAACTTGCTGAAGCAAAGATCCTCATTATTAAGTGGAATTTATGTTGCCATTGTGTAGTGGAAACAGGAAGGAGTATAACTGAGAATTCTCTGGGGGTGCATTTCAGTACTTTCATCCCCACTGTTAAAAGTTAGTGGCCCTCTATGACAAGCTAATACAGGCACATTGAGCTACATTGACAGGTGAAGCACCATGACTATGCCTAGCTGAGGCGTTGTGTGAGGATAGAGGAAATATGGAATGCATAAGAAAAAAGAGTTACAAAACTGAACTATGCACAGGTGATCAGTTGTAGAAACTGAGCTCTGGAGACCTAGGGTGCTCCAAGCTGAGCTTGCTCCAGGTGATCAATTTTGAAAACAGGGATTATGGTTGGTATATACTTTCTTAGTTCTTGATACTTACTAGCATTTATGTGCTGGCATTTTGTAAATAAATCTTTTCCCTTTTTTTTCCTATTGCCTTTCTATTGGACATTTGTGTCACAGTTGTAGTTAACCTACTTATTTGTGTCAAGGTATGAAACATTGAGAAGATTATGACTGAACTAAAAAAGGACTAAAATTTACCTACAGATGAATAAATCTACACACGAGATATGTTTCCTTTCAGAGAATACAGTGCATGCATCTTCAGCTTTACAGGGAATAGTTGCAAATCAGAAGCATGATACTGTTATTACCTTTAATAAACATGGGTAAAGTGGTGTGTGCAGAGGCTGCAAAAACAACAGGGGGGCCAGTGTTTGAATATATTGTGTCAACTCTATTTCTGCCTCTTGCAATCTCTCTTCCGTATGAGAGAAGTTTGGTACTAAATTTCTATTATTTAGAAGCTCCGGGTGGGAGGTTTCCAATTTGAGGAACTCATGCAGGCTATTTTAGGCAGAACATAAGGAAAGGTTGTTCTGCTTCTGCGGTGGCCACTATCCGAATAAGTGGGAGTTTGCTGGAGCTCAGTAGCAAGCCCCTGAGAACAGCTCTCTTTGGGGAGGCAGGCTGAGAGCACTGGTGAGAGCGTCCAGAGGGTGCAGAGAATCCCGGAAGCTTCTCGCTGTGCTCTGGAGACCTTGGGTGTTTCAAGCCGAGACTGCCTGAAGTGGCTCCCAGAGGAGCTGCATTCCCTAAGCTCCTCCAACTGTTTGATGAGCCTCTGATTCCCTATGTGAAAACCTTTACTTTGTGGATCAGATAAAATGGTTCCCTGATGTAATTTTGGTTTATTTAAAGGTCTACAGAGGTGAAGTTACTCTATCTGGGAACGGCTACTTTGCATTGTGTGTGTGTGTGTGTGTGTGTGTGTGTGTACATGCATGTGTGCACTTGTGTGTGCATGAACTGGCCAGAGGGATACCATCCTTTTAGATGATAAAATGGATATGTTATTAGCATGAAAATGAATAATATAGATATATATAGAAAAATGAGTCTCTCTTACAACGTTTTCCTTTCCCCACTTTCAGTTTTAGCCCTTGTTGACATGTATTCTCCATTGTTTTCCATATGGAGAATGCTCTATAGTTTTTAAAAAATAAAAATTACTATTATATTGCATGTTTTTTCTAAGGTTTATTTTACAGATGCAACAATACTTTGTAGTCATCCTTCCATACATATGCCATGTATACACAGATAAAGCAACCTATTTCTTTTTGAATGGTTCTTCAAGTAGGGGACCATCATTTATTTCACCATATTTGCCACTAACAGACATTCATATTATCTCCAATTTTTTCTAATTGGAAGTAATAATGTAATGGATATTCTCATGTGTATTTATTTTCATTCCTACATGAGTAATCAGAAGAAAGATACTTAGATGTAAACTTATTTGGTCAGAAAGCTTGCACATACCATGTTATAAGCATATTAACAAATTGAGGGAAATCTTGATTTGGTTAACAAAGATAACTGGAATCTTATAAGAAGCTCTCAAATCATACATCAGCATGATTTCTACCAAAACCAAAGGAGAGGTTTTTGAATTTGACCCCTGTCACCTAGCCACCAACAGACCACCTCTTTAGCTGAGTATATTTGAAAGGAGGCTGGAACTGGAAGCTTACATCTCAAAGGGGCACTCCCATTTCTCTGAAGGCCAGGGTTCTCTGAGTTCCCAGGAGGAATGAGAGTGAGCGAGACTCTGCCCTCCACCCACTCATATTTGTTTAGTGGTTCATGGAGATCATGTTCTCAGTCATTTTCAAGAGCAGGCCATGACTGCGTTGCAATGTATTTACCTCCATATTCTTGTTTCCTCTTACATTCAACATTCTTGAGACCTGTACTCCTCAAAAGGCCTTTAGACTTCTTAGCAGCTAATGTGGAAGTGATCTGGATTATAAGTATGGAAACTCATTAGCAACAATTGCCTACAGTTCAGTTCAGGTGCTCCTGGAAGCCCCATCTGAACTTGCTAGAACCCTTGGGGATGAAAAAAAAAATAAGCCATCAATCACATTAGAAGAATCTTTTCTTGTTACAGATTTGTGAGATCTTAGTAGAGTCTGGATAGTTCCAAAGAACCAGTTTATAAGACAGAGGCTTGAAATTAAAAGGAGTTTCAATCTGAGTGAGTGAGAATTGGCAATTACTGAATGCTTATGTTGGGTCAGAGTTTATATAGATTGTCTAAATTGATTTTGGCAGTCACCTGGTGAGGTAGTTGACTATATTCTCATTTTTCCCCCCAAAGAGAAACTTTAGATAGGATAAATAAATTTGACTGATGACCTCAAACTAGTCGTTGTTCAGTTGGGATTGAATATTGAGTCCTGATCATCAGGACCCACTTATTCCCCTTACTCACCTTGAACCCTTCTGCCCTGCTGAAACGGTGTGAGACCAATGGGAAAGAAGGGAACTAGACATAGTAATAACAGTAATGTGGAGGTATGGTTTACATTTTTAACATCTCTATTGTCCCAATAAAGCATTACCTTCTAAAAGGCAAGTTATCTTAACATTTTAAAAGATATCTGGGGCCAGGGATATAGCTCAGCAGCACAAGCACCTGCCTTACAACTGCAAGGTCTTGAGTTCAATTTCTGCTATATAAAAAAAGACATATACCTGTATTCAGTTTGCTGGATACTAGAAATCCATTCACCTATGCACGGATATGTATTTAAAGTGGGATTTCTCCAACTTCAAAACTACTGACATTTTGGGCTGGATAAGTCTTTGTTGTGGGGGACATTTTATGCACCATGAAATGTTTAGTGGCTCTTCTGACCACTACTCACTAGATACCAACAGCTTTCCTCACAAATGTAGGAATCAAAAATGTTCCCATGCATTGTTCCCGCTTGGGAACAACTAATTCAAAATAGGGACAAACCTGGAGAGAAAAAGAGAGGGAATACTGCCCTTCAGTGCTTGCTTCCAAAGAGAAGTAAAAATCTATAAATAACTGGCAACAAGCTCCTAGAATCCTGTGCATAGATCTAAGAATGTTAGGGAGTGGCGGGGCACTTCCAGCATGGTATGCAGAAAAATAATCTTATATTCACTTGCAGAGCATAAACAGAAAGGATGTATATACAGTTAGCAGAAATGTAAAAGTGCATCTTATGGGGATCATGGCTAGGTGTTAAACTTCAGCTGTTTCAAGTCTGTATCATAATTGTTCAGAGAAATAAAATTAGATAAATGATTTGAATTTCTAATTATTGAGTTATTTAAAAAACCTGGCAAGGTGACACAGACTTACAGTTATGTGTAATTATACAATGTGATCTATTAAGTCAACTACTAGAATGTAAAACTGTTTTATACCAGGCCTCCTAGAGGCACACAAATATGTGGCCCTTTTTGATTGGTAGCTTTTAAGGAGGCAGCAAAATAAAGTGGGAAAACCACAGCATTGGAAGTCCAGCGATCTGAATTCTGGCCTAGAGCTGTCCTTACCACATTGCGTGCCCTGGGCATGTCATGTAGATTACTTTGGGTTCAATTACGTAAAAAGAAAAAAGCCAAAGCCAGAAACTGATCACACCTTCTCCTGCCTAGAGAGAGGCAGGCAAAATTGATTGCATTATTGACCGCAGTCTCCTTGTTCTCTTTGACATGTGGAGTCACTTTCTCATTTCTGGGACATAATTCCCAATTTAAAGAAAGAAAAGTTTATTTTGGCTCACATTTAAGCAGTCTCAGTCCTTGCATGGCCAGAGGGCTGTGGGCAGAAGCATGGTAGGAGGGACTGGCAAAGGACAGCTGCACCCCATGCTGTAGAAGTAGGAAGTAGAAAAAGGATCCAGGGAGGGAGATGTGAAATTCTGGGTCATACATCCAGTGCCCAGGTCACACCCCCAGTGACCAGGCTCTTACTCTGACCAGACTCCACTTCCTATGAGCAAGGTATCTGCAGAACCCTCAAATTCAGACCACCTATACGCTTCACCTCTGATTGCCTGAAACTCTTGGGGGACATTAGATACGAACCATAACAACATCCTTTTCCATGTCATTTTGTAGTCCCCTCTCTGTGATTCTGAGAGCAGCCACATAGCCTGCTTTAGCCAATAGGAGATTAGCAGTCTTGAAAAAATGTTCATGTGTTCCTTCTTATGCTTCCCTTCTGCCTTTGTTACTAGATAGGGGCCATGGAAATTCCCCTGAGATGGGGGAACCTCAACTCACTCCATGAACAGAATAAATTGTAAGTTCTCTGACTTCAACACATAAAGAGAAGTTTCAAGACACAGCACTGAGAGGCACACAGAGGTTATTAGGCAATATTTCAAAGGTTCACACTCAGGCTAGAGCAGGGCTCTCAAGAGAAAGGCATGATATAGCACAGTGCTGGAGTATTTTATGTGGTCCTAGGACATCCTTACGGTGAGTGATCTAGGGCAGATCTGTAAACTCAGCACTCTTGGAAACTGAGGCAGAAAGATCGTAAGTTTGAGCCCAATTTAGGACAATTTAGGGACTTAGTGAGTGAGGCCCCCTGTCTCAAAAATAAAAAAATGAGAAAGAGCTGAGGATGTAGCTCAGTGGGAAGGCCCAGGGTTCCATTCCTAGAACCATATACACACAAAGGTAGGTGATCTAGCATATATATTCCTACTGTCTGTTGTATTACTCATCCAGTGGGACTGTGTCAGAATGCAAACCATTTCCATGTATCCAAAGTTGAGATATAGTATGTTGCCTACCTCCTGGGGGAAGAAGTATAATTTACAGGTGAAAAAAATAGCCCAGGATTATTGTGTCTTCAAGGCTCTTAAAAAAAATAATTTTGGGGGGGAGTTTACTGAAAGGGAGAAGTTTCTGAGTAACTTTTGTGTCCTGAAGCTTCAGTTTCACTTAAAAGGAGTAGAATTTTAAAACTACAATATTCCCTGTCACCTTCCTACCCCTGTTTATTCCTTTTATCAATCCTACCTTCACTGTGAAAGGGGTCCATGTGCCCCATCTCAGGAGGGAGAGAAGAGTCTCCTGGAGCCAAGCAGCCTTGACACCCAGCAGAGGCCATCCTAGAATCCCAGATACATGAGCAGCTGGGGCTGGGATCAGCATGACCACCACTGAGCAGTGGAGCCACAAGAGCAGAGGACTCTTGTTTGCCTGGAGATTTGGTGCTGGTTGTTACGCAGCACTATGCTGACTGCAGACAGGGGTGAGGTGTGGAAGGTCATCACTCCAGGGAAGTGGATCGTTATGTAGGGAAAGGCTTCAGTAGGTTTCCGTAAGTATGGAATTTGAGTGACCCTCCAGCCCATGGTAGAGTCTAAGAAGAGAAAATGAGAGAATTGAATCTAAACATGGAGGCAGGATGGAGGCAGGATTCTGAGTTCCTTAGGAGGGCTTCGGAGATGGATGTCACAGAAGTGGACAGAAAGAAAGTAGAGGTGGAACAGAAAAAACGAAATGGAGGCTAAACTAGGAAGGAGGACTCGGCTCAGTTGTAGAGGTAGTGTGTCGCTCAGGAGGGTTAAGGAACTTTTCAGGAACAAGGACAAAGAATCTGCTCTCCATCGTCCATTTCTTTGTTTCCGTATCACCATCCCAAAGTAAGCCAAACCTTTTCGCTGTACTCCCCACTCCAGGAACCAGACAAATCTTTAAAATATAAAGAATCACTTCACAGTCTGGTCATTTAGGGCCTGGATCACACTTGTTCCCTGCAGTTTCTTTTCTTATCCTGCCCCAGTCATGAGGCCGAAGCTGTTCTCAGTTCTCAAACTCCTCCACCCCTGCAAACCTCTGCACAGAACTCACCGGGGTGGTTCTTGTTTAGTCTTCAAAACTCAACCTAAGTGTCAGCTCTCCAGGGAGGCGCTAGTTAATTACCCAGCTCAGAGAGGCCCCCCGTGTTACACTGCTTTGTCTTTTCTTAGCTCTTACCATCCTTTGTAATTTAATGAATATTCTCACTGCTGATCCTTGCTTGTGGCTTTCTCCTACTGTTTAGCTGTGAAAGCCAGGAAGGCAGAGATGCTGGCTGTGTTGCTTGTTCTTGTACACTTCATGCCTAGCCTGGAGTCAGACACTCCTGGGAACCAGATTTTTATTTAGTAGATCAATGAATATGCAAACCGTTGCACCTTAGTGGTTCTTTGGCAATGGGAAGAAAGAGGCTGTGGCCTACAATGAGCCTACAAGGAAGCAACAGGGTATCTATAGGAGGAGAAGCCCCAGTGAGACTGCTTTCTGCGAGGCCTGAAAGTCAGAGGCAACATTTCCAGAGAAGTAGCTGAATCTAGTGGACAATGTGGGGCAGACTGACTGCTCAAAAGAGGCGCTGGCAATTTTTATTTAAATATTGTACAAACAGGTAAACCGAGAAAGCTGCAAGAGCTGATGATCTCCAAGGTCTGCATTCGATGGCAGAGGTCCTTCAGGGTCAGGCCAGGTGACCGCTAACCTCTCTTTCAACCACGGGATTATGTGTGCTGAAGGCATTGAAGAGGGCTGAGTGTAGGTGAGAGCTGTTAAGAGGCGTGAGGGGCACAAGTGGTGAACTCAGTCCTCCTTCCTCAGGCAGGTGTATGCCCGAGGCAGGTGTTTGGCCTCCATCAGATCTTTCCTTTGACAGGGCTCTCACTGACCCATAAACTGTTTGCTTTATTTGCCTGGTGCTCAGTGATTCTCTTTGTAAATGAAAGGAAATTTGATGCATGCTAAATGGTGGGAATGCATTTGTAGTTTAAATATGTGATATTTAAACTATGATGAATTACCCAGGCTAGCGAAAGGTTGACAGACCTCAGCCGTGCGTCACATGCTCTGAAATGAAATAGAAATCAATGAAGCAGCTAAATACCCCAATGCCAATCCCCCTTTTCAGTCCAAGCCCCCTTCTAATTCTTTCATGGAAATAAGTGGAAGGATTCTTCATTACATATTCATTTTCTGAATCCATTTTGCTCATTAGGTTGAAATAAGGGGTAGGTGAGGGTTTATTAGGGAGTAAGCATATCTGATAAGCATTAAATTACTTCTGATGGCTTTATGTATTTAACAGAGTTGGCAAATTAGCTCAGTCTTTGATCTAATAGAGTTGATGTTGATGAGGACTAGATTTAACCCTGCATTACACAGGACCCTGACCTGGGGAGCTGGGTGGGGTGACTAAAGAGTTTATCCTTGCTCTGGGTTCTTGTCCTTGCGTGCATTTGTCTCATCTCTGTTCTCGCTAATGCCTCCATGTTGGTGACTCCAATTTGATCCTGTCCCTGCGAATGGTGGGGTTGGGGTCTGAATGCTCCCTGTGTGGCAACTCTTGAGTACACCCTGTTTCACAAAATCAGATCTGGCTTATCTGTATTCTCTCACCTGTCCTGGCATCCTCCTGATGCCTTAGATTCAAAATGTACTGTTGAATGACTCTTTTTGTGTTGGGATTATTTTTATTTTGTTTCTTTCTTTCTCTCTGTCTTTCTCTTTGTATAGTGGAGAATTAAACCAGAGCCTTCTCTAGCCCTTTTTACTTTTTATTCTGACCTATTCTCTCACTGAATCTCTAATTTATCCAGGCTGGCCTCAAACTTGCAATGCTCCTACCTCAACCTTCCATGATGGAAATGCAAACATACCTGGCTCGTGGTTGTTTGCTTTTAGTTCTGTCTTATGCCTCACTGTGGCACTGCTTGCTTCATGACCTCAGACTGAAGTGTGTCTGCCTCTGGATTATGGGCTGGAGATACAAGACTGTGATGTAGACTTTCCACATTTCAGAGACATAAAGGCAAAACAGGAGCCAAAGACATGAATAGACAATTACCATGCAATAAGAATAAACTTCACAGGAATCTAGGAGTAGGAATAAATAATGAGCAAAGACTTCAGAGATGAGGTGATATTGCACTTATTCTGGAAGAATGAGACACAGTAGGCCAGGTGTTAGTGTTGTGGTAGTAGAAAGGTGCCAGGTCTGTTACTAATTACTTCTGTGTTTCTCATCGTGCCTTTACCACTGTGAATGTAGAAGATGCTCTCTCTATGGCTTGAATCTTTCCTTGGGCATCTTGAATGTAGGGAGGCAATACCAAGTTTTCTCTTCTTCAGACATGTTGGGGGTGATAGATTCACAAATCCGGTGAAGCATATACCAGGGTTCTGGCAGGCAGTGGACACTTCTGAAGAGACTTTCCAACCAAGGAATATTTACAGAGGAGAATGTAAGATTTAGAAACCATCAAGGAATAATGGCCAGTGTATAGCAATACCAAGAAGCCTGTTGTAGTCAGGGGTTGCAAGGAAAACAAGACAATATAGGAAACATAATTCATAGCATTATTTATAATCATCACCCAAAAGTCAAATACAAAGAAAATGCAGGACATCTTTCTATACACTAAAGACCTAGAGAATCCAACAAGGGCCTGGGTCCCACAGCAATGTTCTTCATCAGTCCAGCTGAAGACCTAGAGCCCATGACAGTGCCTCCTCCGAGTACAACTAGAAGCCTAGAGCCCACAACAATGACTCATGCAAGTCTGTTTCATGGATCTGTGTTGGGAAGGCCCAAAGTTCAGTGGTGGAAGCTAGAAAGTCTGCACCATTGAAATGAAGGATCTATGCCAGGAGGTTGAAGGTTTTGCACTGGAGCCAAGGAACGATTCTCAAAGTAAGGACCAAAGCTCTCCCCAAAAGTACCACAGCCATGCTCAAAGACGAAGTCCTAATCCCCTCTGTCAGTGAGAATAGCCAAGTTCATATCAGGAAAGAAGCTTAACAGCTTCCTCCAGGAGAACCCATGGAAACAGGAGAACCAACAGCACCAAACAACAACACTCCACTCTTCCTTGGCACGTCTTCTTTTTATGCTGGCAACAATCCTCAGGTTGGCCATCCACACTCAGCACCATGCTGATTCAGTGTAGCTGGTGTTTAAGCTGACCATCAGTTTTCAATCCACCACAGAGCTTTTATCACCCCTAGTCTATAAAACAGCAATCAAAGGAAACAAGGTCCAGCGAAGCCTATTGATTATGTCATTGGTGCAGCTACTACCAGAACCTTGCCCAGGCAGGAAAAGATCTTTATGTCCTCCCTCTTTTCTACTGTCTTTATGTCCTTCCTCTTTTCTACCATCCTCCAATCTCTTTTATGTGCCTCATTGGTCTAACCCAACAAGAAGTCAACAGCTGAGGGGCTGGGTCATGCAGTGACAGAAGTCAGCTCTCCAGAGCACGAAGCAGCCAGGTGGGTGGGAACGGAGAGGAAAGAAGGCCGACAAACACTCCAAGGATTCTCCTACCAATAGTAAACCAGTCCCACCTGCAACTCCAGCTCTCTTAGGAGGCAGTTCCCATTTATAATTTGTTGGAATAAAACAAAATATAAAGAAAACTGGAGGAAACAGCATGAAGAAGAGCTTCACTGTATTCAGTTGCCTGTAGCTCCTGAAAATAGGCAAAGTAAGACAAAATGGTGGCTGGGAGTGTAGCTAAGTGATAAAGCACATTCCCAGTCTGTACTTGATCTCCAGTACCACCAAAAAATTAGATGTTTATTAAAATGTATGTAGCGGAGACACTGGTTGAGTATCCTATGACTATTCCCAGTGTTTCCTTAGAATATCCTGATTTTATTTAGTGAGGCAGTGTCCCAGCTATGGGAAAGTGTTTTCCTGGCTTTTTCAGCAATAAACTATAAGTAGGAGTCATTGCATGGACTTCCAAGGAAGTCCTTTAAGTGGCTCACTCAGCAAGAAGGTGATTTCCTTTTACTTTGTACTCTTCTTTTTCATCCCACCTGGAATCATGACTCTGCCCATCTTGTGTTCTTGATGACAAAATCTACACCCTATGGAGGGAGGCCCTCAGTTCATTGCAAGTCATTTTGTTCCTATCAGTCAAACAGATTCTAATGGATACACATGTTTGTATGAGCCAGATACTCTTACAACTTCCTGGTAGATATGGGACATGGTAGCAAAGTGAGCATGTGAGCTCTTTGATTGCCTTTGCACATGGTAGGTGCTTTTTTTGGTATATATTGCTTATTCTAACAATGATTTTTACTGTATCACATCACTTACTGATGGAGAGGCAAGTGGATTTTCTGAACACCTGGTATTCTTCTAACCAGCATTAGCATACTTAAAGAAAAAGAAAGAATTGGTGTTTGAAGTTAGGACTAGACCAGAAATAGAGGGGGCACCTAGAGCCACTCACAAGGTCATTCCTCAAAGCAGAGACTGTGTGACTTTGGGCCTTTGCAGAGTCTTAGCGCGTTTCTTGTCCAGGTTTCCACAAACTACTGGCTTGGAACCTACATCCAGCATGATGATTTCCTTTTGTAAATAAGATTTTACTAGAATGCATCTATGTGCAATCATTTTATGTTTATCTCTAGCTATTTTTATGCTAGAGTGGCAGGCTTTCCCAGTTGCTACTGAGGCTATATGCCCTCCATTCTGCCTAAGGGGTTTATTCGAACATTTCAGATTAAGTGGTTTAAGTGTCGACCATTGTCATAAGGAGTTACTGCAGTCATAATTAGGAGTCATTTGTAAGCACATTTTAGAGATTTCTGAAAAATGGATTATGTGTATAGGGTTAGTGTATGCAGTTGCCTTTCAGCAATATATTCAAAGGTTGTCCTTTTCTATAAGTGTAAAGATTTATGACAGATTAACTTGGAGAAATGAGGGAGGAGAGACAGTGGACATCCTAGGGGTAAAAGATTCTGGGCAGCAGCAAGCACATCAAACACTGAACTATCCCTAATTCATTCTAATTTATTACCAATAAAAATGACTAAGCATTAAATTCTGGTACGACCAAAATTCTACCTGTTGGTGATAAAGCATTCAGATCTCTTGACTCACCAATACAATCTGAAACTTAATTCCAATACTTAATAGTTCTGTTATCTTGGGTCTGTTATATATCCTCCCTGAGGTCTTTGATTTTTAAATTTGTATATGAAAATTTATAAGACTTCTCTGTTAGGATTATTAAAAGGATCAAGTAAGTTGTAATGTATATATGTATCAATTAGGACAGAACTTGGCACATTTTAAGCACTTGATAACTATTAACTATTATTGTTATTATTTGAAACAATCTCCTTTTCAATGTCCTCAGTTTTCCAGTTTCGTTACTGGTTTATAAAGCTAGACTGCTAACAGTCAATGTGAGATATTTCATTAGGCAATATGCAATATTTTTATATATCATTTATTTTAGGATTAGAATCTTAATCTAGACTGTCTTGCAAAGTGAAATCATGTTCTGGGTATCCCCTCTCCACTTAAAAAATAATACAACTGCATGTTTATAAAGTTGCATGTGTATCTATTCATTAAATAATCTGCAGTTTCAGTTAGCTTGGGGAATAGAATATTGATTTAAACTATACTTTAGGAGGATTATCTGTCACTTTGAGCAAATAAAAACTTATACGAGGTTGGATTTCATTGCATGAGACGGAAAAAACATACTCTGCTGAATAGAGCTTGTTGTTGTAATGCCAGGTTCTGGAGGTATCATCAATATATCAGGTTCCCGCTTTCACTGTTTAATGATCTCTGTCAGCTCTGATAAAGATAAGTTCACTTTTAGCCAAGTAGAATTTATGCTGTCCCCTGGTGTTTTTTTTTTTTTTTAACTTACTGACTTTACTTTCAACCTATCACTATCCCAGAATTGACATGTCTACCTTTATATTTGTGAGTTTTGGGGAATCAATATCTTTAAGAAATTTTGTCTTTCTTTGGTTGTAGAATTTGGCTTTCTTTGTGGGTGTTTCACTGATTTCCTACCAATTGCAGAGAGAGGAAAAGACTGTAAATTGCAAATCACGAATTCATAGATACCATCTTTCTCTGTCTTCTTTTCTCATCTTGCACAGAGCTCATATTGTTCAAATTGTGTTGCTGGAACAAAACGTAACATACACAATTTAAAGGAAAAAGGGCTTATTGGTTCATGGTTTCAGAGGTCTCAGTTTATAGTTATCAAGTCCCAAGACAGAAACAGCATGGCAGAAGTACATGGTGAAGATAAGCTGTGCAGCTCATTGCAGCAAGAAAGTGTAGAGTAAAAAGCATAAAACTTGAGTGGTAGGTGCCAAGGACCAGATATAGCTCCAAGACCATGTCCGCATGGCCCACTCAGATATATTCAAAATTATACTTTACTAATCTTGTGGAATCCTCTCAAGCCATTCAAGTTGACAATCAGGATTAACCATCACTGATAGCTGTGTGAACAGTTTTCTTAAATTTATCCAATTTTAGGTTCAACTAGTAACAGAACCCCAGAATCCCTGCTCATGTAGCTAAGGATTCGAGTTTGCTAGCATCCTTTCAAACTGAGAGTGGCCACATGGCTTATTTCTAGCTTAATGGGCAGTGAAGGGAAGCGATGCCTATTTCATGTTCTATTCTCCTTTTGCCTTCCTCTTTCCTGGTGGCTGAAATATGGCAGCTGATGGTGCAGCAACATTAAATCGTAGTGCAGAGTGACTCACTGATGATGGGAAACAACTAGACAGAAGGAGCCTGGATCCCCAGGGGTGCACGGCTGATAGAGCACCTGGTCTACATAACCTCAGGTTTTTGCTTAAAAGAATCAAGCCATTTTCTTTAGTCCACTGTTATTTTAGATCTTGCTAGAACAGTGAATAATTATCTTTAGTCTCAAGTCATTTGCTCATTGCTGGGCACCTGATATACACAGTGTAAAAGAAGAAAGATTTATTTGGGCTCATATCTCAGCTCCTGATCTGCTGATACTAAGGTGGAAATGGCATGTGGAAGGGTCTGGCATAGAAAAGCTGCTCATATTATGGTGGTCAGGAGACTGACAGAGAAGGGAGGAGCTGGGAAGGGGGATGTACTGTCCCGCACCCAAGGTGACTCCCTCCTGTGACCAAGCTCCATCTCCTAGCAGCAAATTCAGCCCACTAGAGGATGAGTCCACTGATGAGCATAGCACTCCTATGATTCAATCACCTTTGAAACACATGAGACTTGGGGGGGGTGCCACAGATGTTTAATCCATGACATTATACCTCTGACTCCACAAAAGACCCATATTCATCTCTTTATGCAAAATAAATTTAACTATCTCTGAGTTCCCAAAGTTTTTACAGTTCCAGCATTCCTTGAAAGTGTATATCCAGCCACTTTCTGGACTCAAGCCTATGTCTTAGCTGTGAACTCATGTAAAAACAGAAAAGAAAGTTAAATATTTCCAACATAGAATGGTATGGGGTAAACGGTCTCATTCCAAAAGGAAGAAATAGGCAGATAGAAAATTGGACCAAGCCAAGATCAAAAACCAGCAGAGCAAACATTAAATGTTCCACGGCTTTGTTCACTGTGTTTGGTTTTCCTCAGACATTACATGTTGCTGGCTTCTCCATCTTCCTAAAGTCTTTCCTGTGCATTTGACTGCACTCTCATGGTGTCATGCACTGCTCTTTCAGGGGGCACAGTGCCAGGCCTCCCAGGCCTTCTTCTGAAATACGAGTGGAAGCCTTCTTGACTGCATAAAAGCTTTGCATTCAGTGACTATCATGGTTTATGTCAGTGGCCCCCAGGCCTCATGCATTTGCATTGTGCATTTGTGATTGGTTCATTGTTTAGTTCTTGGATTGGTGGTGTCAGTGCTACACCCTCCTAGGGGGTGGAGCCAGGATGTGATGTAATGGCAGGAAGAAGAGGTGCCTCTCTCTTTTGCCGGTTTCTGCTTGCTGTTTGCAGCCACCATGAACTGCAGCCTGCCATGCCACCCTGCCTTGGAGCCAACTGAGTATGGACTGAAACCTCCAAAAACTGTAAGAAATAAACCTTTCCTTTCCCAACTTTGGGTATCAGGTATTTTGTCTCAGCGACGAATAAAAAGTAACTAAGACAGTGACTCTGTAAAAACAGCATCACATGGTTGATGCCAAGATCACTGTCAGCTCAAGCAGTACCTAAGTCTGCTTGGATCATGGCCATAAGAGGATCCAAATGCCTGGAGGTCTGAACATTAGGAACGGGATTCTGGGGAACCAATTCCCTAGGCAGTCTTTCTGTAGCAAGATACCTTAGGGACTCTTAAAATCAAAGACTTTCCTTTCTACATCGTTGAGTCTACAAAGGGAAGAAATTTATTGGCTCCTAAGATGTCACCAAAGCATCTTTCTATAGTCCTGATAAAATGTATTTGGTATCTTTAAATTGCTAATCTTTCCAACAACCATGCACTTTTTGTCCCATGTTTTCAGACTTGCAGATGGCTCGGACTTTGGGCATCCACATCAGATCTAATGGAGAAAACTGTAACACTCTCAGTCACTAAACACGATTCAATTCAATGCAAATTCAAACTTCAGTTCAAAGCTGTATGCAGAAAGGACACAACTTTAGGCTGCCTTGTCTCTTTGGAAATAATAGAGGTATGTACCGAAATTTGGTTGGGGGAAGCTGACGTCAGAGAATGCTAATTTATTCCAGTAGCTCTTAGTTTTCTTTCTCCTTTTAGTAATAGAAATTTTTAAGATTTACCCAATGGTCCCCTCACTAAAGAATATATTTCCTAACCTCCCATATGACCAGTTTGATTAAGTTCTTCCTGATGGCATATTAGTGGAACTGCTAATTCTTTGCCAAGGCCTTATTATGAAAAGACACGTTTTTCTCTGCTGTCTGGGATATAAAGATAAAGGAAGGCGCAGAATCTGTGTGATGAAGGTGCCAAAGCGTTCGACGTCAGCTACCTGTTTCCTGCCACCATGAGGCCCTATGTAGCCCTGGACAGCTCGGTATAAATTGTTTTATGTGAAGAAAATCACTTACCTTGTTAAAGTCACTCTTATCTTGGCGTTTCTTTCATCAGCTGTCCTGGTACCCTAACCAGAGCAGCAGAACTCTGTGTCTTCTGACATGGAGATCTGCACGGCTGACAGCCCCTCCTTCTGAGCAGAATGGTGGGAACACTAACTGTGAGTTCAGAGATTCTCCCGCCTGCCCCTGATTTCTACAGTGAGTTCTGTGGTAGCAGTACAGAAGCTCACCCTCAGGGCCTGCTGAGGTGGCAGGACATCTGCGGGTGTTACCGTGTGGCCTCGCCACGGGCAGGGATAGGAGTGTGACTGTGGCTGCTTAAGCACCTTGCCCAGAGCAAGCACCATCTGTCTTAACTACAGTGCTAGCAAGAGTGGGCAGAGCTGGAACGATCTAATTGAAAAGAGGCTTGTGACCTCTGTGTCCTGCTCAGCAACCCTGTGCGGATTCTGTGCCCCCGCCAGCTGAAGAGATCTGTGCCTGCTTCCACACTCTGCCTGGACCCCCAGTCTCCAGGTCTTCTGCACAGCTTGGATGCAAGCAGCCAGCTGCTCTTAGACATTCCCTCTGTCCACTCGCTTTAGGAAAAGACAAAATGCCTTTGGTCTTAGCCATGCCGATTAGATTAAATTCTCCAATCTCATCCATGGCATATTCAAGGGAGGGTCTTGGAATGGCCATAGGATTTAGTAGAAAAGATTTACATTCTTATCACTCTTCTACCAAATACATACACTAATGGTGAATACTGGCCTTCAGAAGCAATTAGGTGTGAGTACAATTCCTGGCTTATCACTGTATGATCCCAGACAAGATATGCTCTCTAATCATAAGCCTTAATTATATCATCCGCAAAATGGGAATTTCTCTGGTGAGCATTACTCATTTAGGTCTTACACATTACCTGGTTTCTACTGAGTACTCAATAAGTTGGGGATAGTATTGATGTTGTTTTGTTACTGAGTCTCATCAGATATGTGACTAACTCATCATGAAAGTCCTTCTGTTGCTTGAATACTTACAGCCCCAGAAATTCTAGATAAAGATGATAAGATAATGAATGATTGTGGTAGAACCAGTTCAATGCAGAACAATAAATAAGCAAGTCTGAGATCATTACTTGAGTGAGAAGTCCATATTAAGATACTTGAGTAATTATTAAAAAAACCTCTTTGCTAGGTTTTGTGTTGGGCAGAAAAAGAATTAAAAAAAAAAAAAAAAACAGTAACAAAGGACCCGTTTAACAGGGACTTATGTCCTGGTGGGAAGAGTCATTCAATTAAGTATTACTTTTGGGTAACCAACTTGCTCAAATTCACATCTCACTAGTAGATGGTTCCTTTCCCAGATTTGATTTTTAGTGCCTGAATGATTTACATATCACTCTGACCTTTCACTTCTGCTCCTAGAAAACATATCTGAATGGACCCTCATAGAATCTCTTGGCTATGACTGGCCAGTGAGGCATCCAACAGGCACCACAGTTTTGTTCTAACTTCCTGACAGACATTATTTTCCTGTTCATTGCAACACAGCACAGTTAAAAGACCCCAGTTACTGAGCAGTATAAGTCTTAGATGAATCCCCAGCTAAGCCTTTGCAAACTATGTGACCTTCAACAGGCTAATACAACCTCTCCAAGGTCAGTTTTTTCATCAAGGCAAAATGTAAGGTCATGGTGCTGACTTTGGGGGGTGTTTCGTGTTTTTCTGCAGGCTCCATATAGCCACCAAGTAAACAGTTCAAATGCATTTTAAAAAGTGGTATGGGAAAGGCATTTAGCTGGTGGAGAAGTGCCTTTTGGAAAAGTGTTCCCTGGGCTTGGAGGCAGGAGGAGTGTGGTGTAAACTGCAGTTTCTGTGTAGGATGCAGCAACCAGGGACAGCTGAGGCCAAAAGGAGCAAATTCAGAGAGCAGGGTAGCATTCAGTAAAAAGGTTTCAAAAAGGGATAGGGATTAAAAAAGCTATTTAATGGATGGAAGATTAATAAAAATACTCTTTTGAAATAAATGGAAGATCATTCAGACAGTGAAGGAGATAATTAGAGTAGGATGATATACAATAGCAGGTAGAGCTGGGAAGAGCAAACTAATGGAAGTGCTGTCTGAGTCGAGTCCCCACCTGTCCTCAATCTCACCCATGGATGAGCAGAGCTAGGCAGGGATGCCAATGATTAGACCCAGCGCCTGTAAGATAGGCCTGCACATTCTTATCCTGTTTTGCAATTATGAGGTTTGGGCTTGAGGCTTAATTTTTCTGGGTTCACATGTAAATAGCCAAGTCCTCTTGGTCATGCTCACCTGCATAGCTGAATGAAGGTTTGCTAAGCTCTCTCTTCATCTAACATAGCCGTGTTTTGCTTTGCATGATGTACTAGTCCTCGAGCCATTAAAATTCTATCCCAGTTCTCTGAAATGTGTTAAATGATGGTTCTTTAAGAGGCAGAATACTGAGAGGGGGATGAATTCTGGGGCTGATAGACTTGGATGCCAGGATTGTCTGTGGGACAGAGTGGCTGTATGGCTTTGGGGAGGTCATGCAGTTTCTCTATCTCACAGGCACGTGAGGTTTAAGATTGCAGATTAATGAGTAGCACAGTCTTAGTTTATAATAACCACTCAATAGATAGCAATTATCCTTCATTTTAATTGATTATATAAGGCAAAATAAGTAATTTTTTTAGGATCTCTTTTATTCTTTTCTGCTATAGCTCTTTATTAATATCTTAGAGTGAAAACATTAGTAGTCCTGTTGTGAGTCCAATTAAGTGCAGAATTTGTTGAGTTTCCTTATTTCTGCTATGCTTCTCTTTCACTTTTAACTAAATATTGAGTTTTTAGAAATCAACAGGACTCATAAATACAATATATAAAGTAGAGTTAATTTCAAAACTTTTTCTCCAAGCAATTTCAGCTCAAAAGTTATCTCAAGATTTGGGGCAACCTTGATGCTTTGGTTGCCCATAATGTGACAACTGAGTTCACCAAAGTTTACTCTCCTCCTCCTTAGTTTCCCTATTTGTTACTTGTGCTGCCATCAAAGACACTGTAAATGAAAGTTTCAGACTAAAAGCTTGTGAACTCTTTAGAGACCAATACACTAGTCTGATTTATAAAGGTACTGGTTTAAGTGGGTGGAAACAGAGTTTCCAACTCATTGTTAGATTCAGCTTCTTTTCGCATCTAATTTGGTCCACACTTTTTACCTTGCTGAAAGTGCAAGGGTGAGTGCATCTTGCCCACTGCAGACATCCACACCGAGTGATCTCTAAGTGTGATGAGGCTCTGGGTCTTTCCTAGGGTTACCGAGCTGTTAAGGGGCATGGAACACACACACCAGTGCCGTTCGTGACATGGTTAAGAACCACAGCTCAGTCAGTTGACTGTCCTTCATTTTTAATCAGATTTACAAAGTGCCTTTTACAGCAATACCCTTGTTCTCCACAAAGCAGAGAGGCTCTGGGAATCACAATCAAAATGAGGCAACAGGGCCAGGTGGGAATAATTAACAAGCTCCCATCTCTATTCTCATCCGTGGAGAAGAGGCTGCTGCTTCTTCCTGCAGTGCTGATTGCTGTGCACGCTATCTGTGCAGGATAATGCATCCGTCCTGGATATCTCTTCCTATGACAGCCAGCCAATCATTTCAGGGTGATCACGCCCCATACGCTGGTCAGTCTGCATATCTCTTTCTCCCTTGCCTTCCTCTGTGGGAGAAAGAAGACCAGGAGAGAAAGCCTCTGGCCTTTAAGTGTTTGCACAGGATGCTTGAGTGGAGTGAGGCAGTGAGATAACGGGTATTTCAGGCTATTTCTTCTGCTTGTGTGAGTAACACATGATTGATTTCAGAAAAGGAAATTTATTTCCCTGCAGACATACTTTTATCATTTGCTTGAATTCCTCGATTCCTTACTCACCATATGTATAGAAGAGCCAGGTCTCCTTCAGAGCGGATTGGAAAGGAATATGGATAACACTTAAAAACGTGGAAAAAAAAGTATATAAAAGGACTGCCAGATAAAATGTTCTGTGACCTATAAGCTTTGGAACGGGTCAGAGGGATTATACGAAGGCTGACATTTAGAAATGATGAGATCGGTTGGCTGCTGCGTTTGCATGTAGCACGCCAACATACCTTCCAGAACTCCCCTTCTAGAGGGAACCTCCACTGGAGCCCCTACTGAATAGCAGACACTTTAACCTGAGGGGTGAAAGCCGGACTTAGAGGGTCACTTTGCACTGACTTTTACAGGGTGAGACAACTTTACTTAAAGGGAAATGTTCAATTTAGTTAGACTCCTAAATATGTAACCTTGAAAAAGGAAGGCTTAGTGGAGGTTAATACACATGGAAATTATTTTAGAAACAATAGTGGGTGGAAGGTAGGAGGGGTTTAACGGTTAGGCAGATGACAGATTGCTGGGTGGGATGGGGTAGTTCTGAGAGATGGTAGTTTAGGCAATGTTCAGGGCTGCTGTGTTACATGGTGCAGAGTTAGGGTTTTGGTAACACAGCCAGAGAGAAGCAAAGCTCCCTGGCTTCCGCCCTTTGAACAGGGAAGTAATGTGAGGCAGTTTTCAGACAATGGGCGTCTTGCAGTGATTTGCACAAGTGCATACTGAGCAGCAGGGGAGCAGAAAATCCTTAAAGCAGGTCTGGTTGGGGAAGGTGTTTTTGTACTTATGTGTGAACACCAGTGAGGCTGACATTTGGGGAATGCACTTCA
Organism: Dolichotis patagonum; assembly: GCA_004027295.1. Classification (NCBI taxonomy): domain Eukaryota; kingdom Metazoa; phylum Chordata; class Mammalia; order Rodentia; family Caviidae; genus Dolichotis; species Dolichotis patagonum. Next base: position 50,361 of record PVJX010001346.1, read on the forward strand.
AAGCAAAGAGCCCCAGAGACAGGCCTGCTTCTGGAAGGATCTAGAGGCTGCGGCATTTCCCAGGTTGCTCTTTCTTCAAACATTGTGTGCTTTGGTTCTGCTTGGGGTAAAACATTTGGGACGGACCCAGGGCTCATCATCTCCAGACTTCAGCATCCAGGGGACTAGGGCTTTCATTGTATCTGGAGCTGTCTATAAAAGAGGTAAATAGAGAACAGGAGAAGTACTGTAAATGAAACAGACTAGTGGAGAAATTGAGAAGTCAATTGTAAATCACAGTGAATGCAACATTGTGGAATGAAGAGGGTGTTTATCTTTTATTTTAGTTTATTAGTACATGTGTGTAGTGCATATTTATATTCCTTGTGTGGCATTGGTACATGTAAATAACACATCTTAGTTATCGGGAGGGGTGATTAAAATTTTCTTAGAGGGTATAATGTATATAATCCAATTTAGCCATTTAACATTCTGTTTAACCTGACTTTATTTCAAAGGAGCTGATTTGGAATCTTTGATTTTATCTGAAATTCATATTTATATGTATTCCATTTATTTATTTATGGCTTCAACTCCCTTCTTTATCTCTTTAGCTATATTTAGCATATTTTCTCATTTTATTCTGCCTTAAGTTCTAGAGAGCCCATTTTCTTATTATTCCTTAGATCTGGGGACTATACCTTTGTCCTAGCTACTTTTCCATTTGCTGGGACAAAATAACCGACTCCTACAAGATGAAGGAAGAAAGTTTTAGTTCATCTCACAGTTTGTAGAGATTTAAGTCCATAGTGTGCTGGCTCCAAGGCAGGGAAGCATAGTAGAGAGACATCACAAAGGAGAAACAGCCCATGGCAAGGCAAGCTGAAGGCAGCGGAAACAAGCAGCAACAGCGAACCTTTCTTTCTCTTTTATCTCATCCAGGCTACACCATTTTGGGTGGTGCCACCCACACCCAATCCATCTAGCCACAGCCATAACATGCTAATTCCAATCAGTGGACTAGTTTAGTTCTACACATCCTTAATCTTAGTATCACACATCTTAGAATCAGCCAGCTCCAAAAAGCCTCACCTTGGCCACATAAGGCTTTGGAGGGACTTCTAGATACAAGTCATAACACCCCTATAGTAGAACGATGCCTTGACTTCTCTTGGGTTCTGTCCTATGCATCTTTTTCTTTTGCTGATTTTCTCCATATTTTCCCTCTGTGGTACACCTAATTGTAAGTATAAACTTTTTCTAAGTGCTATGAATCTTTTTAGCCAATCACCTACACTGAGAGTGTTCTTGGTGGCCCCAGACCCAGTTCCTGCTCTAGAGTATACACCGATCTCTCTGTATTATAACCTCAGTATTTAATCCAAAGGGTTACCTTTATACAATCCAGTTGTCAAACGGTCTACTCCTGCTCAATGATGTGTTATGTTTACATCTTTAGTTCTTACGTACATAGTTCTGTGTCAGAGATGGACCATACAAAAAACCATGGTTCTATAAGATTTCTGATGGAACTGAAAAATTCCTAATACCCAGTAACACTGTGTTGTAGTCAGGGATTGTGCAGAGAAAAATTAGAATCAGGACATGGATTTTATAATATTATTATTATGATGGTCACCTAGAGTTAACACAAGAAAATGCAGGAAATCTATTCACAACACCAAAGACATAGAATATTTAGCCAAGGGCCAGAATCCCACAGCAATGTCCCACAGAGTCCAGATGAAGACCCAGAGCTCATGACAGTGCCTCCCATGAGTCCAACTGGAGGTCTAGAGCCCACGAGAAGGACTCATGCCAGTTTCTTTTACGGATCCATGCTGGGAAGGCCCAAAGGTCAGTGGTGGAAGCTAGGAAGTCTATGCCAGCAGGGTGAAGGAGCTGTGCTGATAGGCTGAGGGTTCTATGCTGGAGTTGAGAAGTCACTCTCACAACAAACACCAAGGCTGTCCTGAAAAGCACCACAGCCATCCTCAGCAACACAGAGGCCCGAGCTCCTCTGACAACAAGCACAGTCGAGTACATGCCAGGAAGCCAGTGTGACGAGCTCATCCTGAAGACCAAGCCACACATGTCTTCCCCTCCAGAGCCAGAAAGCGATGCTCAATGTGAGGACCAGAGCTTCTCCAGGAGAACCAACGGCTCAAATAGCAACACGTAGGAGAATCCTCAATGCCTTAAAGCATTAACACCTCAATGCATTTACACCTTTCCTTCTCCTTCTCCACATCTCCATTTATGCTGGCAACTTCTCTCAGGTGAAACATCTGCACTCAGCAGCATGGAGATGTAATCCAGCTGGTGTTAAGTTGACCACCAGTTTTTACTCCATAACACACTGGCTGCTGTACCATCAAAATGCATACGTGTTACTCATCTGTTGGTGATGCTGGGTATAGAAGCCTATTTTTCTGCCAGTCATATAAATATATAGTACATATATGTGGAGCAGAATTCCTGATAATAATAAAAATGACTGCATTACTGGCTCATGGATTTACTGTACTATTCTTTTATCATTATTTTAGATTACAGTCCTTCCACTTCTATATCAAAATGAATTTACTATTAACATGCTGGGTCGCATCAGCAACAGCCAGAGACAGCTCACATTTTCCCCAGTTCTCCATGATTTCGTTTTGTCTTTGGCTTCATTCAATCTCATGTCATTTGTTCTTCTTGGCCTGAGGACTAGCAGGCGACACCAGCTATTTATATACCCCGTAGAGCCCAGGTGTGTGGAAAGCTACGCCATGTAGTTTGTGTCGTGAACTCTTTGATGTTCACACAGGGCAGAATTGCCTCAAGACACATGTCTCATACTGTATCCCTGTCATTAAATGGACACTTGACTACCCTGTGATCCCTTTGGGGACAGCTTACTTCTCTGGTATGACAGTGTCATTCTTATGCTAGTTGGGAGGATGCAAACATGGGGCCAGGCAGGTATCTGATTTTAAGTCCTATTTTTTTTTCCAGTGACAGAAACAGGCTGCTGCCAGCTATGCATGTGTTTCCCCTGGCCTGGTTTCAGCCCCTTTGACTTCTTGCTTTGCAGTTCCTGTGTCTACTCTGGCTTATATCAATTTATAAGAAATGACCCCTCTTTATTAATGTTTAAACTTTCGTTTGACAGTTCTGAGTTAGGTAAGTAGTAGTTTTTCAGTTGATCTTTGTTTTTTTGGTTTACAAAACATGTCTTCATCTCTTTTGAAGTGTCTGCATTGTCTTTCTTCCTCATGGATAGAATTTTCTGATTTGATTCTGTGGTTCCAAACTTCAAAGCTTTGAAGCCCATGGGAAGAAACAATGCCTGTCTCTGTGGGCAACCACACCTATCACAAGATCATGAATATGGCCAAGCAGTCACTGACCTCAAGTGACCACTGGCCTGATAGAAGATTGTTTGTCTACTCTGCTTCTTATACATGTTTCTATCAAAGTTGAACAGTGTGTGTTCCCCAAAATCATGTACTTGTTAAATATTTATAATAAATAAAGCAGTATTTCATCTCTTCCAAGTCACATGAAAATAACACTGATCTCTTAGCTTTCTGTTACATGAATTAAAAGAGGTCACTCCCTTAGAGTCTTATTGTCCACCTGGGTGATTCTATCCGCCATTCCTCTCTGAGCCATCTCTGTGTCCCCTACTTTACAATGTGAGCAACACTGACATTTAGACACTGCAGCAAAGAGCTGACAGGAGCTGAGTATAGCAAGAGGACTATTTTAGGGAGCAGCTGTCTTTTGGAAGCATGCAGCAGAAACCAACAGTTTTTGACCAGCTTACACAAAATAGGTAATTGAAGAATTTATTGGAAGAGTATTATAGAAACTTATAGAATCAAAGGTGGGCAGTTGCTGATAAGCATGAGAAATATTTTTGTGCACAACTCCAAGTTTCCTTGTTTCTAGCTTTCAAGGGTTTAGGAGACATTTCCACTAAAATTAATATAAGCAACTTGCAGAGAGAACTCTGACTGAGCCACTTTTGTCTACACCGGATCTAGTCATTCTAGATAGGGATAGGGTCAGGGTTAGATCACATATTCCTCCTCTTGGACAGTATTTGTTATCAGAAGAAGGAGAAGGAATATAATAGGTAGCAAGGAGAACAGTTTCTATGCTTTTGACACAATAGTAGCTGTAGTATTCCTAATTACTTAGAAGGAGGTCATATTGAATATTCTTCACTGCACTATGTTGCTGGCTTAAAAGTCTGTACTACACAATAAGTCATCTCCATTGAAGTTATAATTTGGTCTACGTTATTATTCTACATACTATATTGTCTGAGCTTGCTTGGAGTCCCTATAATTGCATTGTATTTTGTTAAGTGTTTTGCTTTTAACCCATCAAATTCCCTTCTAGAGAACCAAAAAAAAAAATGATGAGAAAAGTAAAGGTGAGAATCAGTCATTCAGCCTCTCCAAATTCTATGTGTTTGGACTGAATGCTTTTCTTCTGCCATCACCTGATGGTCTAAATGGGAGAAACCTGCCTACCATTTTTCACAAAGACATTTGTGGGAGGAGGATTCAGTTAACACTGTTAGCTCATCACATCATTTAGTTTATCCTGGGGTAGAGGGAATGAGATAGGAGGTTTGACAGGCAGTGATAACCGAGCCAGTAAGACTCAAATACCACTGCATGAGGATAAAACTGTTAGCCAAACAGATCTTCTAAATACCATCGAAAAGCAGGAGTAAACCATGCAGACAGGAATAGGGCTCTCGTCCAAGCATTACAGAACCTTTGCCACACTTCAGCAAACTCAAAATACAGATTATATATATATATATATATATCCTTTCCCGTTATTACTGGCAACCAGAGAGCTAACGGTGTAAGTGTAACGTCACACAAATTCAAGTGCTGACAACTTATTTTTTATACGGCAGCCTTGAGAAGTCTAACAGAGGTAAAACAAAGGAGGGGAAAATCATCAGAAAGGTGAGGGCACATAATTTAACCCTTGATAGTAGTCCTCACTGGCTTTTATCTCTGTTTTTTTTCCCAACTATAAGCTTTTCTGATACAATGAGAAGTCAAAACAAGGTTAGATACAAATACTGAAAAAGGCACTATTTCTAGGGTAGGATAAAGGAGGATGTGGGAAATGTGAGGAATGAAGTATAAAGAGATGATCTCTTGGAAAGAGGAGAAAGCAACTTCTGAGAGGATAGATCTTATTAATCTGCTTACCTCTTAATGATTATGGAAGCAATAAGGCAGTATTGTTGATATGTTGAAGCATGACCTTCCAGACTTTTGCATCAAGACTATTTCAATGAACTGATTTAGGATTTTCCTTGCCTCTTACAAAAATAACCCATGTTGGGCTCTTATAGTAACTCAGTGTTGTGGGAATAACATTGAATTTGGAGTCCAAGATCTGAAGTCCTTGTTCTCTTTCTAACTGGTTATATGAATGAAAATTTGGGGTACTTTACATAAGTGAGGCTATAAAATACAGACACAACGGCCTCTTTGACAAGATTACTAAGAGAACTTGAGATAACACTGCACTGGAAATTAATTTGTAAATTGTCTAATGCTTTACACACACAGGTGGGTGTTATTATTTATGGCCTTCGGTTACCTACTAGTCTGACCTCTGATAAGATGACACTATCAGCAGTAACTTAAACTGAGACTCTCTCTGGGTCTTTTGGCTTTTCTTTCTCTGGGTCATCTTTCTACATTGTAGCTAAACTGTTCTAGAAGCCCATGGGAGAGCATTCTAGAATGTGAGAATGGACACATTCCCTGGGAAGAGTGTGGTAGGAGAGTGTTACTTCCTGTACATTTAAAAAAAAATTGTGTTGATTTATTCCAGTATTTCTTAGCCAGAGTTGATTTTGACCTCCACCCCTGTCCCCAAGGCACATTTGGCAATGTCTGTAGATATTTCTGATCAGCCCAACAATAAAGATATTGCTGAACATTCTACAGTGCCTAAGAGATACTCTCATGGCAGAGAGATCCAGTCCCAAACATCACTAGTGGTGAAGTTGAGAAACACTGCTTTATTTGGAGGAAGTATCCTCCCCCTGGGTTCCCATGTGGGTTGTGCTCATTGGAAAGCTTTTAGGAAGGAGAGGTTGCAACCATATCTTTACTAGATTTCTTGTTTTCCTTTTTTTTTTTTTTTTGTACCAGGGATCGAACTCACAAGTGCATGCTTGCAAGACAGGCGCTTATGCCACTGAGCTAAATCCCCGGTCTCCATCATATTCGATTTAACATCTTTTTTTGAGTGATATCCTGGACCAGATAATATAATTTGCATGGATTTTCCCCATTTTCATGCTTAAAAATGATATGGTAGTGGCCCTGAAGCAAGGCCAGCAGATTGCTGTAGCTGCTGGTTTCAAACAGGAGCCTAAAGAGAATTCTTTCTGTGGTCTGTTGGCCATTTCATAACTTTGGAAATGGAATGGTCAATTCATCAGAAAGAAATAGCAGGTGAGTATGGCAGACTTTAGGGGGCCTGCAGGGGAGAGACCCTGGCACATCGGGACCTGCACCGTGCAGTTGACTTGGGGTACTGGGAGAACAAGGAGCTCCTCCCCTCTCTGGGGGGCAGCTGAGAGTGTGGCAGACTTTCAGTGGCCCAAAGAGAGAGACCCTGGCATGTCGGGACCTGCACTGTGTGGTTGAGTTGGGGTGCCAGGAGAACAAGGAGCTCCTCCCCTCTCTGGGGGGGCCGCTGTGAATGTGACAGATTTTGGCGGCCGGAAGTAGAGAGACCCTGGTGCGTCGGGACCTGCACCATGCGGTTGACTCTGGGTGCAGGGAGAACAAGGAACTCCTCCCCTGTCTGGGGGGCGGCTGTGATCCTGCTGGCGTGCGGGCTGAGAATCAGACATTTCATGTCTTCCTGTCCTCTGTCCCATGGCCCCCACCCCCAGCAAGTGGGAGCCAGTGAACTGGACATCTTGTGAAAAGATTGGCTATGTTATTTAGTATGAACTCTCCATATGCAAAGATATGGACAACCATTTGGAAGAAAACAAGAGGCAGCAGGACAGATAGTGATGATCTCTGGTTGTCCAGCTTTGAAATTTATGCTTTCTTATGGCCCATTCTGTTCTGTTTTGTTGTGTTTAATTTTACCCCCTTTAAAATAAAATTTAAAAAAAAATTTAAAAAATGATATGGTAGCTACAAAGAAACAATCACTTTAATGCTCATATGTTTCTTTATTGTACTGTGATTCATTAATAGAATATCCCTGTTGCTGGCAAACACGCTGAAGTACTTACAGGAAAACGCAGATGATAGGTACAGCTAAGTCTGAAAGGGTTCAATAAAGCAGTAATAACATCTCCTTAAAATATGGGTTCGATTCCCTAGTTTATAGATAACAACCAGATGAATTTGGAGAAATCAGCCCTTCTGTTCTCAATTTCTTTGTTTGTAAAATAGAATATTCATAGTTCCTTATTCTTGTGGTTTAGTGGTTAATAAAAAATTATATGCGATACATTCCATAGTTCTAGACACTGAGTTGATTCTTCTAGACACTGAAGGACTCAAGTATTTGTCAAGTATGTAAATGTATACCTGCTATAGACCTACAGTCTATGTTTATTTGTAATAAAGTGTTTATTCTGGGGCCTCTTGTTAACAGCACTGGGATACATCTGTATGAACACAAAATGTGCACACTCAAGAATTGTTTGTGGAACTATGTTCTCATCTCTAATCTAAAAATGAAGACCAGTGAGGCTGCCAAAGGGACATACAAGCAAGATATTTCATTGTAGGTGGAAAATTATATTTTTACAAAGGGGCAAGGAACTCAGCACACAAAATGATAAACAGCCATCACAATTTTCAAAGCAAATTTTTAGAAAGATTTGGAAGATATAATTACTCCCACTGACATGCAGAGAATGAACATCCTACAGGGAATAAATAACTCATCCAAGGTCAGTCACATGCTTACTGAGTTGCAGAATGAGCTTCAGATTTTGCTCAGAGTGATTTCACTTCCCACACTAGCAGAGGCTGTGCTGTTCTTGAACTGATTAATATTATTTATAGTTTTAACCTTTCTTACCTATTATGGGGAGGGAATATTGTCACTTTACTACCTGCTGAGCTAAGTGCCTCTTCTGTATTTAGAGCAGAATTCTGTATTCTATGGTCCTATGGTTTCAGGCTATCCATTTTTTTTTCAGCTCCATGGAATTATATTGATCATCTTCTATATGCTAATTAAATATTACTGAGATTACATGGATGTGAAGACATAGTTCATCTATTTTTAATGATATCCAGTAGCTTTATGACTTTGTAGATTGAAATGATGTCTATGCTATAGACTACATGGGACCATGCAGGAAAAATTCAGCATGCATAGACCCTCATCCCCATATCTGTGAGCATTAGTCATTCTCTCTCTCTCTCTCTTTCTCTCTCTCTCTCTCTCTCTCTCTCTCCTCTCTCTCTCCCTCCCTCTCCCTCTCCCTTTTCCTTTCTGTCTCTATTGCTCTCTCTCTCTCTTTCTCTCTCTCCCTCTCCCTTTTCCTTTCTGTCTCTATTGCTCTCTCCCTTTCTACCCTTCCCTGCTCTTTCCAACTCTCATTCCCCCCCTCTATTTCTCTACTTCTCTTTGTACAAGAGAGTGAACCAAAGACCTTTGCATTGAGCTACCATCTCCAGCCCTTTTTACTTGTCAAATTTAAAAGACTCTTTATACTTTTACTTCTTATCAATGCATGTTTGCAGTACATGATGTTTCTATTCCTTGTAGGGTGTTGGCACATGCACATAACACAACTCAATTTTTTTTCTTCCCCTTCTTTTCCTCTTCCTTCATCGCTTGATCTCCTTCCTGAGAAACACCTGTCTCCCTGCTTTCTATTATTTATCTTTATTTATACTTTAGATTTCTCATATAAGAGAATCTATGTGATAGAATCTATGTGGTATTTAAGTTTGTGTGTCTGATTTAATTTTCTAAACCCTATGTTCTCAAGGTACATCCATTTTTCTACGAAGGACTCAAGTTTATCCTTCTTTGGTAGAGTAGTACTACAGTATATGTAACACCACTTTTTTTTTTTTTTAGTATTGGGAATTGAACTCACTACCTCATGCTTGCCAGGCAGGAACTGTTCCACTGAGTTATGTCCCCAGCTAGTGCTACATGGTCTTTATCCATTCATGGGTTGTAACAACTGCCTATCCACCAAGAGAAGACTGAATCTGGAGCTTTATCTCTCACCATATACTAAAATAAAATAAAAAGGGATCAAATAATTAAATGTTAAAACAAAAATACTTAACCTGGTAGAAAGATAACTCTTGAAGTAAAAGGCTTAAGCAAGGACTTTCTGAACAGAAACTAGGTTACACAGAAAATACTACCAAGAATCACCAAAGGGGATCATATTAGATTAACCATCTGTACAACAAAATTAAAAACCAATAGAGGGAAAGAAAATGTTCAGAATGGGCAAACAATTTTCCAGTTGTTTCTCAGATAAAGGGCTAATATCCAGGATATATAAAGAGCTAAAAAAAATTAGATTATCCAAAATAAAACACTCAGTCAAAAAACAGGCAAACAAAAAATGAATAGACACTTCTTAGAAAAAGCACAAATGGCCAATAAATACATGAAGAAATGTTCAACATCACTGGCCATCAGAGAAGCACACATTTGAAAGAATCTTGCTAAGTTGCCCACACAGGACTCCAGCCTCACGCCCTTAAATGCTGGGATTTGAGGTGTTGCCACCACATCCAGTTTGTTATTATTATTATTTTGTCTCTGCCTAGAACAGCCCTGAGGCCCCAGCCACTTCTCCACCATTCAAATGGACTCCTTGGACAACTTCCCGTAGGACATTTATGAGGTGCCAGTTGGTGCTGAGGTGACAAAGATAAATGTCAATTTTGATGAGAACATAGTCTAATTAGACTGTTTCTCCCCTTTTCATTGCACTTAGATTTGGCTTTTGGTTGTCTCCTGGAAAGGTCTCTACCTCCCACTGCGTTTGACATCTTTCTGTGATGATAGAGACAATTTTAGTTTTTCACATCATCTGACATGCAGGGTCCCGCGATGGCCTCACTTCACTTTAAGTTGCTTTAGATATAAAGGTTTCTCAGTTTCCTAAGTTACTTTTATGTTTATTCCTTTGTATCTTTAGTTTCTGTTTATTGAAACTTTACAAAATACCCTGTATGATACTGCGAGCTCAAAGGCCCGAGTAGCACTTCTTATTCTATAATCATTAAGATTAGTGGTCCTTAATTGGGTGACAATTTTGTCCCCTCCATTGGGATGGGGCATCTGGAAATGTCTAGAGACATTTGTCAGGAGTGTGGGGATGCTGCAGATATGAGCAAGTAGAGGCCAGGAGGGCTACTAAAATTCCTGTAATGCACAGGAGTCCTTCCTTCTGTCACACACTCATGTCACTCCTACAACAAAGAAGGGTCTGGCCTAGAGTGTCAATCACACTGAGGTTGTGAAATCCCGCCAGGGAGTCTTATAACTTAGGCTTGGCCTGTGTACCATACTTTAATCTCAACAATCACCTGAATCTCCCTAGATACCGGTAATAGAGAATCTGAAATTCTACCCATCTGTGAATGATGAAGCTTAGATTATTTTAGCTTCTCCTCACAACACCTCTGAGAGACAGAGGACATTCCTGTTTTACTGATGAGGCATCTCTAGCTTGGAGAGGTTAAGTAAGTCTCAGAAAAAGTGTTCACTTTTCCTCTTTCATGAAGTACAGCAAGGAGGTTATTGAGTTTTTACTGAAAGGCTTACTCTGGCCGTGGGGTGTTAGTGCTAGCATTTTTGGAGGAAATCCAAGTCCTCCCTCTATAGAGCTGTCAAGTCATGACTTGTCCTTAAAGGTGGGCCAAAAGTTCCCCTATAGTTTTTCAATTATGTGAGAACAACAGTTAAGGAGTTATTGATCTCTAGGGTGCATGCTGGCACAAAGATGTAAGCATTAGCCAAGAAACAAAACAACTGTGGTCATCTGTAATTTTTCCCACTTCCACGAGGCTTTATACAAATCTACTTTTGAATCTCTCCTCCTTGTAACTTTGTCCTTATCGAGGCCCGAGTTCTCCTCCCTTCCTGGACTCCTGGGCATATAGCTAACTCATTTGTCCGTTGCATTTATGCTCATTTCTATATTGCTTTGTAAAGGTTTTTGCAGTTTCACTTACACTAGTTTGTATTTACTGATTGTAAGTTTCTTTGTGAGATGAAAGCAAATGCTGTCAACCACCAGATATGCTATCGCAAAAAAGTTTTGTCCTTTGGGCATTGAATTCTTTTGCTTGTGGCATTTCAAAACCATTTATTTATTAAGTACTTTGTACATACCATGTATGCCACAAATATAGAAAGAAGGCAAATAAACACTGGAGAACAAAAGCTACTGAAATATTTTGTGAGATTACATGGAATAATAAAGGGAAGTCATGTGGCTCAGTACCCAGAAATATGTGTTCAATGAATATTAGAGATTATTGTGAGTTTCTTTCTAACGTGCAGAGGAGTTCTGTGAAGGTAGCAGGTGTTTTATATAAGTTCATTTTGTGACTTGGGTCATCTCTTCTGGGACCCAAAATACATGGCAAGATGCCGAGAAATGTTTATGTAGCCCTTTGTGTAGAGTTGAGGTGAGCAAACATTTTTGTAGATGCTTCATCTACCAGTTGAATTGGTTCCAGGAATATCTGCCTGGCAAATACATTTTCCCAAGTGGAGTAAAGTACTGAGTATGCATGTTGAGGAAGAGTCCGACTCTAACATACTTACTTCCCAGCTCTCAGTGTGAGCGCATTTAAGTTTGTTGAAAATCTGTCGGCTGCTTATTACCAAGTTCAGGTTCCATGGCTGGATTTAGGAGAGCACGATATTCAGCGTATCTTAGGAGAGAACACATGAGTAACAAGAATAGCTCTAGGTATGCATGGGGTGGGAGTGATCAGGGAAACTGAGCATGCAAGTCCAAAATATCAGAGCCCCTAGTAAAAGAAATAAATTGTTAAACAAGGAAGAAAAATTCTTTGAGGTGTACATCCACTTGAGATGTAATTTTTCTGAGTTTGTCCTGAGTGTAGAGGATTGAAGGAGGACAAAGCATGAGCTTCTACCCCTCCCTGATGGAAAGTTCCGGACCAGAGCATTACTCCATGCTCAACAATGTGAGTCTTGCCTTTACAAGAAGAGTTTTAGTTGCCGAGATGGCTCATTGTCATCAAAGATGTGCATGCCCAGTAAAACGGATACAACAAACCAGTCTAAATACTGAATGGATGTTCAAGTTCAAATGATATACTCTGTGATAATCCTATAAATCTGGAATATGCATTATTAGATTTGAATTATTTCCACAGTTTTAGACTTATGTTTCTAGTCTTGTTTCATCCTGACATATTAAATATGCCCCAGATGAAAGCCTTCCAATCTAAACATTGCTTTCATTCAGTTTTCAACCCCATCTATTAGAGGATCTTACACAGTTTTCCTTGCAAGAACCTGGATTCGTTTCTCTCCCATCCAGTGAACTCACCAGTGGTTCTTGTTTTGTGGCACCTGATATTTAGTTCAGACCCACTCTTTGTTGACTAAATGAATGGAAAGATTCAGTTTCTTAGTATTTTCAGTCCTGCGTTAACATTCTTCCTGACAGCAAGTTTTCCTTCTGCATTTTTTCAGTTGTGTCATTCATCAAGGATGTCACACTGCCCAGCCTAGATTATTCCAACCACTCCCTATTTGGTCTTCCTTTCATTGTCAGCATCTTTTCAGTCTGCTTGTCTTCCTCCTTCTTACTAATTATTCACCTAAAATATATCCATGTTCCCTTTTGTTTAAAGACTCTATTGACCACTAACTACCAACAGGATTATGATATAACTCTCGTTGTACATACAGAATCCAGAGGTATTCAAGTCAGGAATGAGTTGGGCTCAAATCCCTTTCTCTCTTTCTTTCTTCCTGGCTCAGGAATTCCTGCTACCCAACCCTGTCTTCTTAGTGATTCTAAGTTAGAGTAGAGCTATTTCTTTGCATATCTGATTCTCTGATCGGAACAGATTTTTAGGGAGCCCTTACTTGTGTAACATCTGTATCTGGCATAGCATCCAGATACATGGCTAGTGTGGTTAACATGACTACTCTGTAATTTAGTATATTGGAATTGGCCATCACAGATTGGAAGCACATTCCTATTATAGTTCAGTAAGTTTTTTTAAAGCTCCATTTTGTATATCTTTATCAGTCAGTTTTAAATTATTAACATGAAATACCAGGGGCTAGGTTATTTATCAAGGAAGGAGGTTTATCTAGCTCATAGTTGTGGGGTTTTAAAGCATGATGCCAGCATTTGCTCTGCTCTAGTGACAGACTCACAGTGGATCCAAGTACATTCAAGAAGGAGAGCTCACATGGTGAGACGGGGAGCCGTGGTGTGACTGGACTCCCTTGAGAGCTGCGTTAATCCTTTCTGAGGCCCCTGAGACCTTTGGCCTCTAACTAGACCCCACACTTAATTAAAAGTCCTACCACCTCTTACTGCCATATTAAAGACCAAGCTTCCAGCATAGATTCCTTGGGGACCACACTCAAATCACATCCAAACTGCATATGAAGTAAGATTTGGACCAGAAAGGAGTTGTACAAGCATGTGAAGGTATGAATGAGCTTCTTCTGTCATTCCTCGCTGGATGTTCTTGCACAGGTAATGAGATATTTATATGTCATCTGTGTAACTTTTAGTCCAAAACTCTGAGTGCAAGAAAAGTCACATTCTTTTATTTCTCTAAATCAGTTTTATTTCACTCTTGGCCCCTTATCACCTGGATGGTGATAAATTCAATCTCAGTCATTACTGGGATTTCCTTTCTTTCTCCATGGTATTGAAAGTAATCATAGGTTTATAAGGTGTCAAGAACAAGGGGGAGCCTGGATGTTTTGGGGTTCTTTGCTCCTTTTAGTTTTGGTTACTGTTGTTAAGAATGAGATCTACTCAGAGAAGTCCTTCTTAGTGGCTGACTCTGTTAGCTACTTACATGAAGGGATGGCTGCTTTCTCCCCTTTGAGACAGCTTTTGCAAATATTCCACTAATGCTGTGGTAATGTCTTGATCGTCTTCATCCCTATTTTTCCTGTTAAATATTCCACCATCATCCTTCTGGTTTGAAAGCTTCCTTCCCATCAAAGCCCATCTTTCTGCATTCTCTCCTGGCTGATCCAGAATCTCTCAACACTGCCCTTCCCCCTGGTGAATTTTAAAAACTAAACTTGGACTCTATTTTATTAATGTGATAGCAAAAAGAAATGACAGTACTGGTTAGTGTTTTACTTTATGACAGGTGTATTTATACAGGTGCTTGTGTTTTGTGGGCAAAGCAGGGAGCACCATGTAACACAGGTAGGGTAGAAAATAGGGGCAGTAAAAGATCTTAAAACATCTTGGATCTTCCTGGTTCTCCAAATCTTCACCACCTTCTCAGTTTCTTGGTCTTACATGATTCTCTTTCCTGCTTCACAGACCTAAGATGTGAGCTGTCTTAGAATTTTTTGACATGCCAGGCCTGAATTCTATTACCCCTTCTTCAAAGCACTTATTGAAAAGAATAAATCATTTTTGGTCTGCATGTTACCTTGGAGTTTTCTTTTGAAATCCCACATGTAATTTTTCAGACTTCACGTGAGCAAGGGAGCCTCTGGAATTTCTTATTCGGCAGCCTCCTTGCAGTTACTTCTGTATTGGGATACAGCAACTAATTTAATTTTATCTCTTTCTGTACAGTGCTTTTAAGCTTTCTGCCAAAGGCACATGTTGCTTTAGGTGAATTTTGTACGGCTTTAGCAGACTTGTTCATTTTTCTTTGTATTGACCTCAGACAGTAGGAGGTATGAACATACTTAATATTTGGTACTTAAATAATGAGGCTATGGCTGTACTTATTTGTCCTGATTCTTCTAATTGTATCCTTTATAAGGATGATGGATGGTATTAATGAAGGGCTTTCTCTGTATCAGGGGGAATGCTTTTATTATTATTCAACAAGGTTCCATATTAGAAGAATTTGTGTTGTATAGCATTTTGCTTGTGAAGCATCTAATATAAGATTGTTTTCTTCAGAAACACCTTAGAGAAGAATGTTCTTTAAAAACAAAAGTCCTGGAGAAGACAGAGAAAGGAGCCATCTGACTCGGTGTAACCCTCTTCTCACACACTCAGTTCTTTCTCCAAATTCTTGTTGACTCCGGGCTCAGCTTGCAGTCAAACATGAAATCCTCATTAAGGACCAAGATTTCAGGGTTACTAGGGTTAGTTGCTTTGGTGCTTGGAGGATGCTGACTACACCGATAATGACATCTCACCTAATGAAACTGTCGGTGGGAGGGCAGGACCTCTGAGGACAGGCTGAAGAATCACAAAGCGTGTGGGACAAGGCCTCCTGCCTTCCTGGTGTCCTTTACAGCTGTCCACCTAGTATGAGCTACCAGTGAGCACCTCTGTACATAATAGGTCACAACCACCTGATCCATCCCTCATAGGAAATCACATTTGTGAGTGTGTACGAAGTGCCTGGCGTTATGATGTGCACTGATTCTTTTAAATGAGTTAATACTGTCTAGTGCTTAGACTACAAGTACTCAGAGAATAGAGATGTTATTGTTGTTTCTGTTATTTTTAGGACTGTATCAAAATATCAGGTTTACCATCTTTCTTTGGCTGCTGAGAAACCTGCTATCCATGAAAGTTAGAACCTTGCTACACTGAAAACAATAGTAAGACTATCAGAGGAACACCTATGCCAGTCTGTAACAATACCTAATTACCAAAGCTGGCTACCAGTAAGGTTAGTAGTGTGGTATTGAATTTAGCCCAAAGTATAAAATTAATATACACGAGTCATGTTGTTATAAAGAAATGATGAGTAAGTAAATGGGAGGAAAAGAGACAAATCTGTACAGGAGGTTAAACATCAAGGGTGAATTCTCATGTAAATAATGGGATTTGGGTGACAGTGATGTGGTAAAGTAGGTTCATTGGTCCTAACAAATGTACCGCTCTGAGGGGGATATTGATAACGGGAACTATGGGAAGGAAATATTATGTGGAGTATATAGGGACCCTCTGGACTGTCTTTACAATTTTTCTTAAGCCTAATACTCTAAAAAAAGATTAATAAAAACATTCTGCAGATTATCAGAATTCAAATCTGTGTTTGTGCCTATTACCCTATTTTTTCTACAGTTTATAAACTTTTATAGAGAAATCCAATTTAAAAAAAATGTATTTAGTTGTTTACTTATATTTTTAAAAAAGCCTTGCTCTCACAGAAGCATAAAATGAGTGAATCAAAAGTGTTATTTAGTTCATTTAATGAGTAAGGAAACCAAATGAAGGAATCAAATAGCAGTTGTAAATCCAGAAATATATAAAACTGAAGACAAAGTGAGGCTAAGATTGCAGGGTTAGAGAAAACACTAATTAACAGGGCAATAAACAGAACCATTGGGGGCTTCTTTTAACTGGCCAGATATCATTTGCATTTTAATTTACAAAAATCTACAAATTAATCTCTTTCCCTATGGAGATGTCAAATAACCCAGTCAATAGAAAGTCAAGCTCAAGACTGCATAAAACAAAACCCAGTAATCTCTTTTGTTTATTTTAAAGTTTGGAGTCTTTTTGTTAAGGATCTTTCTTCTACCCTCCTTGATCATAAATAATCTTAGAGGATTATTCTCAGTCTGGCAAAGAAGCTGATCTCCTTATGCTTGGCCTGGTTATTTAGAAAGATGCAAGGAAGACTGTTAGTTAGCCAGCCATCTAGATCTCCTAGAATTGGTTGTGCTAATCTGGACATTTATAACAATGAGATCTACTGATGTCTGAAAATTAACTCTGGAAATTTTCAAAATGAATCTTCCACTGGACTTCAAAAGGCTTTTGTGAATGTATTAGGTGTTATATCTATAGGCCAGAAAAGTCAAGCTTGAGATATTCACCATTATGTCTGACCTGCTGTTACAGTTAAATCTATGAATTTCTCTCTTTGAGGTTTCCTAAATTTGCTAGGGGCCCTTCAGAGGTTTGTATGAGCATGACCTTCCTCTCCACTCCCGGATTCGGTTTCTGAGTCGGTTTGGGGGGAAGATGTCCAGCATTGGCTCCATATGTGAGCCTGTCTTTATTCCTTGGTATGAATGTGTCATGCCTGATTTTGAAGTATCTTTCTAAAGTGTGACACGCTAGTTAAGGCCTCATTATAGACTCTGTTTGCCCCATTATATCCTGGTAAAAGGGAAGATAGCTTTATATGTTGAACTTGCTCAAATAATTTTATTGTCATGAAAAGCAAAGAAACTGAGTGGAAGTCTTGGCCGCTGAATTTTGAGGGGCACTAAGAAAAAGCTACCACTTAAAAATATTTCATTTGTAGTTTACAAATGCAGAGTCTGTTAAATTGAAGGTCAGAGACAGTTTAAGGAAGAAGAGAGAAAGCTTCTTCTTAAATCCACAGAACTCAAACCTAGGCGGAATACCTCTGAGTGCGGTTACATTGTCATGTGGGTTTCCAAAAGCTCTTTGATGGCCAGGGGTAGCTTCCTGCCTCACAGCTCCTGGGCTACCATTCACACAGCTGCCACCTGGGGATGTGTCACGTGGGAACTGCTGCTAATCAGACTCAGAGAGCTTAACAGGTGTGCTTTGATTCCTTCATGGAAAAGTCAGGAGGGAGATGGAAGGAGAGGAAAAAATTTCTCAAAACTCTAATGAGTACATTGCAGTTCAGAGGGTATGAGGCATAATGGATTTCATGTTTCTGCCTGTGTGATAAAGAAATGAACAAGTAAAGTCTCTTTTTCTTTCATAGCTTCATGTTCTGCTGCTTGCGTGTCTGCTATAGAATCTTATGGAAATAAAGTTCCAGAAAAATCCCCTCCACTCATCGTAGTCTGCTCAGTACTAGAGTTCAGTCCCTGAGGGTCTGAAGTGTGAGTGCGTGTGCTGTTGTGTTTGCCTGCATTTAAAACATTTTTCCTCCCCCAGGGCATACAGGGAAGCAATGCTGGGTGCTGGAGAAAAGCTGTGTAAGCTAAGGGGCCAGTGGTTACCTGCTGTGCTAACAGTCCACTGAGCAAAAAAGAATCACACAAAAATTGTGTTACTAATAATACAGAGCTGTGAGAGACAATTGATCATGGAAAGAGGATGTTTGTAGCTGTTCATTTTAAGTCATACTGGATTTATTTCCTGAGCTATTCAATTATTTGCCTAACTCTAAAACATATTTAAATATTATCTAAATTTAAAAATGCATGTGAAGAAAAGAAATAAAGACACACTGATGGAGAATCAGTTGACCAGAGGGACCTACTAGGATGGAGACCAATGTTGATGACACAGTCCCTGGTGGCAGTGTGTGGCCACCCTCTGGGACACATCTGCAGCTGGCATTTTGTAAAGACTGTGGCTTCCTGTGCAGGAATCCAGTCAAATTTGCTGGATTTTGGTCCCTTCTTCATGCCAGTTTTTCCCTCTGATCTATTTACTTTATCTGTATTTACTGTAGGGGAATTAGCTCAACCTATTTTATAACAGAAGCTAATTTTTGCTCACAGTATTCATTGAAAAATAGAGCTGCTGTTAGTTTTTACAGAACCACTATATACTCTGGGTTTCATTTAATACATTTGTTGTTTTTGTGGTCCAATCCATACCTGTGTTCTCAAAAACTAACACATCTGTTTTCAGATATTTGATTGTATAACTTTTATTTTAAAGTAGGTAAGAAATCCTCCCAGATTCTAATACATGCTATTCTATATTTAAATAAACAAAATTCTATTTGTCCATAGGAAACCACATTTCCATCACATCCAGTGCAAAGCCAGTATAAGGTTCAGTACTTCCATTTTGTCTGCCCCCAAATTTCTTTATCAAATAGAAATCAGTTTTATGTAGCTCTATGCTATGCAATGTTAATATATCAAATAAAGATTGGATTTTCTGTTTGCCGCTACAAAAGAAACCTTTTTTTTCTGAGATGCCTTGGATTTGGTAAATAACAAGAACAGTCTTCTCCTATCCACAGTCTACTCCCGGTGAAAAAGTGTCTCTATCTTAATGTAGGAGCCACATGATTAGCTGCACCTGAAAAGCCTTCTACAAGCAGGTGTCACCTCTTGCATCTGAGGATAGATGAGAACGTTTCCACTCCCCTGCTAAACTAGGGAGGCATTCAATCTCTCTGCTGGTTCCATTCTAATTAAATGTGGATTTTATGTAAACCACAACCCAGACTTTTTATGAATTCAGAATATGCCAGCTTCATTATTCTTGTCAGGCGGCAAAACTAGACCATGACAGATGAGTTTCTGAGCATTTGCTGATCATTCATCTACAAAACATAATAGTTTGATTCTTTCACTTAGGGCTATTTACAGAAACAGAAGTTGATTAATTGAAGCTCTAGCATTGGGTAAATTCTCATTCTCTCTCTTTCTCTTGAATATGCTCTTAATGCATCTCAAGGAAATCATCATTAATAATACATTACCTAAGGAGGAATATCATGATTCATTCCCTCTAGAGAAATTCTGTTATTTAATTGCCCTCTAATAAGTGTACAAGTATTTCTTCAGCTCTATTTTATCTTTTTTTAATAATTTATAGTACTTGCATATTATTAGATTATTAGCAGGGTTTCACTTAAAAGCACCACAAAACACTGGTAATAATAGCAAAATAATAATAATGACCAATATTTATTTAATACAAAATATGACATAGATATTCTACATTTGTTGTTTCACATCTTAAGCAGCAACTCTGATGCATAAGTCATTGTATAACCACTTTCAGAAAGGGAAATGGAGGCATAGAAATTAAGTGGTTGGTCTAAGCACTAGTAAGGAAGGATCAGGATGTCAGACTAACAAAACTGGCTCTGACCTGGTCTTCTTGATTGTGCTGTGTTACACTGTGGATGAGCAGAATTAGACCACAGCACATGGTCGGATGAATTGGCAGTGAATAAGTAGACCTATTATATTAAATATGTCTGGATTCCTTACTATTTTCAAAGACATATTCTGAGGCAGTATCTCTCCAAAGTAACACATTCACAGGTAATAAGAAATGGTCCCAATCAGAGCTACCACTCCCTTACCTCAGTGAGCTCCAAGTTCCAGAATATGAAGCTATCCACCTGGAAGTCATGGCATGAGAACTTCAGCCATGGCACCGGACGGACACTTGCTTTGTAAAACGGAAGAAGGAACTTCACTATTCTTGCTTATCTGCCATTTGTAATCATGAGCTGCTCTCAGCCGGTACAAACTTCTAATTCAACAAAGGTTGTTTAGCAAGACTATCATAGTCCCCTGTAGCTCATAAAATGTCATATAGTCTTCAATAAAATCTTCTGGAGAATTTCCCTTGTGCAAGATGACCCTTTGGGACTGTAGTGTTACTCAGAAGACCAGGGAACCTCCCAGTATGACTGCAGGTCCTCTTTTTCCCTCTTGATTCATTAGCACCATACAAGGCTAAGGGTTGCTTCTTGCAGAGCAATGCATGAGGAAACCAAGGGAAAAAGACTTCTCTGGGAATTTGTTGCTTACCACTTCTGTGCATTATTCTGTGGTGCTGTTTGGTGTATATTGTGGCCTTATCTCGATGTCATTTCTGGGAAGGAAACACTCCAGAAAGAGTCAAGAAATCAGACTCTGCCTCTGCCATTGTTTTGTAACTTCACTTGATCATCTGAGTCTCAGTTTCTTCACCTTCCACATGGAGTTCTCATCTTTAATCTTCTGAGGCCCATGGTCATATGTGCAATGTCTGCTCTGCCGTGTGATGATGGTGGTGTGTTGCTAATGGCCACCTCATAAGGCAAAAGGTCTGTTACTTAGGGAACTGTCATGTTACTTGGCACATTTGTGGGTTTTTGTTTTTTTACAGGCTCTGAATTTTCTCATATATTTTCATAAATTCTATAAAATCCACATTGTAGCCTCTGTCTGTGCTGCCTACCTTCTGGTTTAGAGATTGGGCCAAAGTTTCATCCTCTGTAGCTTACTTAGCAATGAGATGTGTGCTTTTATCTAACTTTCAGAATCCAAGCAATGCCACCATTTAATTTGCCGTTTAATTGTAATATCCTGCTTTGCTGACAGGTTGCTGGGCTCTGACTAAGGAAACTGAGTAGAAAATATCTGTGACTGCTTGGCCTTGAATTTCAGTTTATTTTCTTCTGTGTTCTTTTATTTAACTCAATCTTGCCACCTGGGACTGCTTGCCTGGCTTATGTCTAAGTCGTTGACGCTTCTGCTAAGCAAAGCTGGAGATGCCAGCTGTGTGCATTTCCAATCATCACTGCTGCAACAAATTACTAAAAGCTGAGATGCTCCAAACATCACAGATGTGTTCTCTGATTCTGGAGGTTAGAGATTCAAAATGCCCCTTATAAGGCTAAAATGAAAGTGTCAATAGGACCCTACTCCTGACTTTGGGAGAGAATGATTGTTTGGTTCTTTTCAGCTTCTAGAGATGCCTGCATTCCTTGACTCTTAGCCTTTTGTCCAACTTCAAAGAATGTCACTTCAACCTCTGCTTCCTCCAGCCCTTCTGCATTCACATTGCCTCATCTCCTCTTACAAGGATTGTGTGCTGACAGTGAACTCTGCCAGATAATAGGGGGTCATCTTTGCATCCTAAGTTTCTTGATTTAACCCCATTGACAAAGTCCCTTTTGGTATTATGGCAACATATTCACAGGTTTCATAATTAAGAGTGTGGACATTTTGTGGAGTTGCAGCAGGCATTATCCTGTCCATCCTACATTTCTGGGAGCACGGGATACATTCAAAACCCACTGCTGCATCTATTTCAACACTTTTGTAAGGAATTGCTTGACCTCTGTCCTCCAACAGACCCTATCTCTCTGCACCTTAGACCCCCAACCTGCCTATTTTCTTCTTGATTAGTTTATTTTGGGTAGATTTTGAGTAGATGTTTATATGAGCTGTGATGCCAACCTAATGTAGTAGGTAATATCTTGATCTAAATTTTACATATTATGGAAATTACAAGCAAAGACATTTACCTAGGGCATCACAGCTGTATGGTGGCAAAGACGGGCTTGAAGTCAAGAGTCTGCTTTACCTGATAGACTTATCACCTGTCCTTCTAGTAGCATTGTTCCCCTCTGTCTAAAAACATGTGTGGGCCTTGTTCCAGAGTAAGGAACATTTCAATTTATTTTTACATTAACTCTAAGCTCTGAATTTCATTACTTTCCACAACCTCTAGGATTTGGGACCATCATTTGTTTCTTCTATCTTGCAGTTTATTATTATTTTACTGCCTTTGTCTCATCCTCTTCATTTTATAGTGTGCTTACCCAAAAAGACTTTCTCCAAAACTGCCCTTATCTTCCCATAGTTTCACCTAGTGTCTGTCCTTTGCCACACATTTTTTTTTTATGTTCTTGGAGGGGCCACTAGTCTACAACCAAAATTTGTCTTTTTTGTTCCTGCATTTACTATTATTTGGCTTATGTGAGAAAATTTCCCTTTTACCAAAAATCTTTGCAAAATGCCACCATATTGGCCATTTGGAACATTTCCATCTTGGAGCATTTTCCTCTTTGCTTTTCCAAAACACTGCATTCTTTCCTTTTAATACTCATTACTCAATTACTACTGATTAGTCAATTCTACACAGTTGGGTGTCCCCTTCACAACTCATGTTAAAATTCAATTACCAGCTTTGTGGTATTGGGAGTTGGGACCTGTAAAAAGTGACTGAGTTATGAGGGTAGGATGCTTACAAGCAGATTAGGGCCATTATTGTGGTAGTAGGTTAGTTATCTCTGGAGTAGGTTAGCCATAAAATGCATGGAGGGGGATTAGCTCCCCTTTCTTTTCTGACTCTTGTGCGAACTTGCCTTTCTGCTTTCCACCTTGGTTTCATGTGGCATGAAGGCTTTTGTCAGATCTTTGAACTGTATTCTTAGATTTCACAAAGTGATGATGCATGAACCAAATAAATATATTTTCTTTATAAATTTCCCAGTCTGTGGTATTTTATTATAGCAACAGAACATGGGCTAAGACAGCTTTCCATCATCTAATAGATCTTTCTCTTTCCTATCGTAACTATACTACCTTCAACAAATGCAGCCATCACCTCAATACTGATGACTCCTCATACTCAAGATCCACCTTTGCAATTATTTCTGTGTACCTCTTATGCGTTGCACATTTCCCCCTGACATCTTGCCAGCCTTTCAAATACAATGTGTAAAAATAAGAACACACTCATTAGTAGGATTCTTGACTGCTTACTGTGTGTCAGATGCTTTGTTTGAATGATGTGCAGACTCTAGCAAGTCTAGTAGGAGAAAGAGAGAGAGAGAGGGTGCTACATCACCTGGAACAAAGTACTAAATAGATGGTATTAGTTAACAAGATGATGGGAAAGCCTCCTTTTTTCTTGAGGAAAATGAAAGAATAATTCATGCAGAGGAGGAAGTACAGAAACATACACACAGTTGAGTGCAGGAAGGATCTATGTTTTACACTGAGACAAACTCTTCTTCCTGTACTTCTTATTTGGGTCAGTGAGGTTGTTTTTTCTTTGCAGTAGAGGCCTGACTCATATAAAAGCACTCAGAGCAATATCTGGTAATGTAAATACCTTGTCAATATTTGTTGATGAGTAGGAGAGGTAAAATTTAGAAATCACCACTTTATAATATGAGGTCACTGCCCAGGTTATAGATTGAGGGTCTCTTTTCTGAGGTAGGTGAGCTCTGTGTACATTTCACAAGCACGGTGCCTCTCCCAAAGTCCCTTGCTCTTGGCCTCAGGGAGCAGTGATCCCATTTGTCTGATCTCACTGGGTACCTAGAATACTCTTTTCTAACTTACTTAGCATTCAAACATCCAAGAAAGGAAACGAACACATTCACTGCCCTGTGCATTCTCTCATACTTACTCTTAAATCCTCTGGCAACAATTAACAAAAGCATTATATTTTATTAGAGGGATACTAGACCTTCAAAGATAGAGAAAGAGATGCTATTTAAAGCAAATGTCCTCTTGCCCCTCTACAAAGTCATACCTGTCTACCCTTGAAGTTGCTCAAAGAAGCCCAGGGACTATCTGAATCTTCTTAAAATCTAAAAGGCCTCCACAATACCTCAGTTTATCCCTCCCTTGGGGGAAATAATTTCTGCAATTGGCTGAATATTTGTTTCAAATTCATATGTTGAAGCCCGAATCCTAATGTGGTGACATGGATGGCGGGGGGAGTTGGAGAGGTGATTTGGTTCAGGTAGGATCCCGAGGGGCCTCCATGAGGAGATAAGTGCTCCTGTAAGAAGGGGTCAGAGAGCCAGCAAACTCTCCATCTTGTGAAGACACAATGGGAAGTTGGCTGTCTACACCCCAGCAGATAGCACTCAGTCGTCAGATATCAACCATATTGGCAGCCTCATCTTGGACTTCCATACTCTGATACTGTGAGAAAAAATATGTGTTGGCCATGTTACTAGTTCTCTGGTAATTTGTTAGAGCAGCCTGAACTAAGACTGACACCATCCTGGACCTTAGAGAATGGAGAGTACAGAAGAACTAAAATATGATCTGAGCTAATGGGACAAGCAGGAGAGTTTCTTTAGTTGGACCTGAGATCATGAGTTCAAGTTCATGGAGGGAAAACTTATCAAGAAACAATTTTCTGTCTTGTCAGTGGTGCCTAGGGACCTGTGTGTGTGTGTGTTTGTGTGTGTGTGTAGTTGCCGGAATCAGAGGGATGGATGTGTTACACACTTGAGATTGGCTGTGTACCTTACTTGGCCAGGGGCCAGTGCTCCATGCTGAGTCCTGTCCCCTCTTTTCTTTTGCCACTGGGCTGTGAATTACTTCAAGCTAAAATGTGCCTCATCAATCCTAGTTCCCCACACAGTGCTATCTACATAAGTGTTCAACAACTATCTCTCATATAAATGAGTGAATAATAAAGTGGAGGTTTTAACTACTTTACTCACCTCTGGGGTATTGTAAAGTACTACCAGCTAATACATGAAAAAAGTTCTATGAGCCTTAATTATTAGCATTACTTTATCTGCCAACCTCCTATGGCTTACTTTTTGGCATATGATATGGCGGTTGGGCCTGGAACAAAATTCCCTGTTTCCACTCCAACCTTCCACTCCTGGATTCAATCATTTGGACTGAAGAGGCATTGGAAGGCAGCTTAATGTATGTCTTCCTTCCCCAGAGCACTTTAGGAAGAGCAGGGGTTTTACTTTTAGAAAAAAAAAAACACCAAAAACAGTGCGGAGTGGTGGAGTAAGCTTCGCCCCCAAGGAGAAACAGAGGGAATGGTTCGGTTCTTCTAGTTTGATCTTCCATTTTCCAGGTTTCTGGAAAGATAAATTGATGTCTGTCTTTCTCTGCTATTCAGAGGTTTATTAGTAGGGAAGTAACTTTAGGCCTTAAGTGACCTTCCCCCATGTCTTATAAATTTGTTCTATTTCACTCCTTTTCCACTCTGCAAGAAGCACTGGAAAACTGACCTAGGTGATCACAGAGTTAGGAAAATCTGAGTATGCTTGAGGTGACTTGGAATTTCTTTGTCATTGGTAAGAAACTTTATTTTTCTCTAGAGACCAAAAAATTTCTGTCTATGGCAGAATTAAATTGGTTCTTTAATTTTCTGATGGTCAGCTGATTTTGAGAAACAGTATTTGTATGTATGTCTGTATGCACATAGATCTCATCATGAAATGTGCCTGAAAATTGGCTTGTTAAATTTATATGAAGCTTTGCTAATGTTTGTTTTGGGGGAAAAGTTGTTAGGATTATGTATGCAATCTTTTAATACATTGTCTCTTGTAGGCACACATATATAAGTAGAGACATATACAATACTGTTTATAAACTCATTTGAAAGTAAGATCAGCATATGGAAAAATTAGTATAAGACTATGATATTAATTGGTAGATATTGGCCAGGAGCAAGAACTGCTAGTAATTTGTTCATGGTATCATGGGAATCATATAAAAGGCTGCCTGTGCAACTGGACCACTTCTTCATGGTATTATGCCAGGCTTTCTTTTTTCTATCTCCTTTTCTGTAGCTATCACAGGACTTGCCTAATACCATTTTCCCTTAGTTTCTCGTGCTGGTACTTAGGCACTAGTAGTCTGTCTTTGGGTTTTCTTTGGGTACCCTTCAGCTATGTCAGTTTGTGTTAGATATCTTTGAGTACCCCATTCCGTTTGTACTGTCTCTGCGTTCTGCAAACTCAACTACCCACAGAGCTCAGCAGCTAACATAATTGACAGTTTGTCTCTCTCTTAGGTCAAGAGAAAGATGTGGTATGTTTTGTTAAATTGGAGTATGCTTGCTCTGAGAAAAGAGGCAGCTTCTTCTAGGTTCTAGCTGATTAAAGTATGTGAGAAGATAACCCCAGTATGGTCAGATCCACTGAAGATTACGGAAATCTGGCATCTGTTTGAAATCTTACCAGTCTAAATATTTTGGAACCTGTTATACTTTTAAGAAAACATTGTGT
The DNA here is from genome assembly GCA_004027295.1 of Dolichotis patagonum. Taxonomy (NCBI): domain Eukaryota; kingdom Metazoa; phylum Chordata; class Mammalia; order Rodentia; family Caviidae; genus Dolichotis; species Dolichotis patagonum. The sequence goes on from PVJX010001346.1 coordinate 76,976, forward strand.
GGAACAAATAAAACGCCTCTCTCTTCCTGTCTGTAGGCCTCTAACTTACAACTTCTGACACTTAGAAAATAAGAGTACAAAGCACAGGAACAAGTAAAACAAAAATATGTCAGAATTATTAAAAGCACCAAGAAATGACTCAGTGGAATGAAACAAGAGACATTTTACTCAAACATGAAAATTAGTCAAGCAGCCTCTGCATCACTGAGTCCTATAAACCAAATGAGTACAATCTTCGAGAGTGTGGAGTGTCAATCACATCTTCCTAGATTCTCCATCCAGAGAAGCAGAGATCTGAAGGGAAAAGATGGTCAGCATGGGGTTATGGAGCAGGAAATAATACCAGGGTCCTTTGGATTTTTTCTATAACCAACAGAGATATATGCAGGATCCTGTAGAAGTACCCAAGTGAATTCCCTACAGATTGGGGTGATGGACACCAAGATGGGCATTAACACAAAGGATATGACTGGGAATGCCAGGGATGCTGATATGACTCCACTTATTCTGGAAAAGTCTATCCTTTTAACCAGTGCCCTTTCATACTTCCGGTTAATATCACTATGTTGGGAAACTTTGAAATATGAAATGTTTGTGATTTAAGAATTTTTAAAAATAATACAACATACTATAATTCTTGCACAAAATTTATGATGTAGGACGTCACCCCTCCTGAGAGTGTAGAAAGCCGGGATGCTGTCAGAGGACACATCTTGTCTCTTCTGGAGTTTTCATGAGTTACCTGAATCTGTTTCACCAAGTATTTTCGAAAATTCCATATACTCAGCTTATCTTTAAAAAATAATTACTCAAAAGTTAGGAATCTCTCTGGTAAAGAATGCCATTAAGCATAAATTATGCAAAAACCTTGATTTGGGTGAAATTGTTTGCCTTTCAGACATTCTTTCATAGTTTTGCATGTCAAAAGCAACTTCCATCTTTCAGTACAGTCAATGCTATTGATTTGTTTAGTGAGCTGTTTGAATGGTGCAGTTAGTTGTAGCACTGGTCTTATTTCAAAGTAAAGAATAGTCCATGACCTATAGGTCTGACTTTGTTTAAATGTCAGTGCTGAATCTAATTGAGTGAGTCATAATGTATTCATTTAAAGACTCTTCCCTGCCAGATGTCACATTCTCTCTTTTTCTTTCCTTTCCATTTTCCTATAATTTCAGTATAACTTTAAAGCTTTAAAAAATTATTAATCAAGAGCTTAGCCCAGCTAACAGAAAGAGAGGAGTATTTGGAAATTTTCAGTCCCTCGAAGAATCAATAAGAAACTAACGAAGGTGACTTGGGAAGGAGATAGGATCAAAACTCATTTGAAGTTCCAGCAAGAACGCTCAAAACAGCAATATCACTGCTGGGAAGCAGAGAACTATTCCTTCTTTACATTCTTTAATTGTATACTAGGGAGAAACCAGCAGCAAATATAGCAAGAGGTGTACTGGAGATGGATGACTTTGTCAAGCTTTTTCCATTTCTCCTCTGGACATTGATTCAGAATATTTCCCAGCCTCCCCTTGGATACAGCCTAATGCATGACCAAATTTTGGTCAGTGGAATAGACAAAAGTGACGTATCACTGTTGGATGGGTATCATAAAACCCTCTCATGGGCAGCTTGTCATTTCTTTCTTTAATCTGCCAGTTAAATGGTGAGGACTCTAAGGATATAGAACAGAGCTTTATTTAGCCATCACTCTTCTATTTATTCTTATTTTCTTACATTTACAAACCACCATGCAGTCACTGTACCAGATGTGTTTGACAATACTTGAAATATAGTCTATACTTTGTTGAGTGAGAAAATCCACTTATGGAGTTAGACGTTGCAACTATGTTGAATTTCTAAAGCTTCTACATGCTCAGCTCCAATTTTTGTACTTGCTTTATGGCAGACCATTAAGAAACAGTTTCTGGGTCAAATGGGACTTCCATACCCAGCTTTTTGAGGAATCTCCAGGCTGACCTCCACAGTGGCTGCGCCAGTCTACACTCCCACCAACAGTGCAGAAGAGTTCCTTTTTCCCCACAGCCTCTCCAACACTTGTTGTTGGTAGTGTTTTCTATCTTGGCCATTCTTTCTGGAGTGAGATGGACTCTCAGTGTGGTTTTAATTTGCATTTCTCTCATGACTAATGATGATGAACATTTTTTCATGTATTTCATTTGCCATTCGTATTTCTTCATCTGAGAACTGTGCATTCATACATCTGGGAAAAATAGATTTTAGCTGGACAAAAATGTTCCTAACAACTGAGTGTTGTGGCATCTACCTAAAATCTCAGCACTCTGGGAAACTGAGGCAGGAGGGTCACAAGTTAGAGTCTAGACTGAGCAACTTAGCAATTTAGGTATGTTAGTCTTTAAATATATACATACACACACACACATCATAAATAAATGTGTAGCTGGAAATGTAGCACACTGTAGAGTTCAACTGCCAGTATTAAAAAATTTCCCTAGAAATGCAAATCATATTATAAAATTTGAAAAGACAAAGTAACTCAATAATATAGAACAAAAGAAGAAATAGTCATCTTGATAGCATCAATATTATTTATGATGACTCTAGTAACATCAATAGTTTCACTAATAATAATCTTGGTGGCTAATATCTATTGACTGCTTATGACACTATTGGGTGACATTCATTTCCTATTGCTTCTAACATATGACCACAATTTTATTAGTTTAAATCAATACCCTAAATGTGTTTGATCTAACCTGATCTTTGAAGCTGAGTTCAAACCCATTTATTATTTTGTAGCATCTGTGGGTCAAAAATGTTGGCATAGCTTAGATTAGATCTTGGGTCCAGGATCTCACAAGGCGGGAGCCTAGATGCGAGCTGTCATTCTCATCTGAAGAGCCAACCTTGGAAGAGTCTGCTTCCATGTTCTCCTAGGCTGTTGGAATAATTTATTTCCAAGTGATTACCATGCTTGTGAAAATGTGGTTCTTCAATGTAGCAAAAGAAAAACGTCTCTGCTATTTTAGGGAATGTCTGGACTTTCTTTAAAAAAGGTCACTTGATTAGGATAGGCTGACCCACGATCTAACTTTTATTAACTCAAATTCAACCATTGACCTAAGAAGTTCTCCAGAATCCCTTCATTCTTGTGATACTGTGTTGGTTAGAAGCAAGTCACAGGTTCCAGGAACACTCAAGAGAAGGTGATATATAAGGTGACTCACAGGGCACGGTGCCAGGACACATTTACTATGGGTAAGCAGTTCACGGTCACTGCCTCTTCAGTGTGTCATTGTTCTTTAGTTTCATACATTTTTATTAAAAATAGTGTGTCAGACACAGAAAAAGAAATTGCTTGAGAAATTATCTGATTGATTTATGTATGATATTTTAGATACATGTTGCTACATAAGCAGAATTCAGTAACTGCTGGTTAAGCTGGTGGATTTTACCCGTTAAAGTACTAGCTTAATCTTAAAATTTCAACAGATGTTTGTAGTATTTCATAAAATAGTTTATTTTTCCATTTTTTAGTTAATTAAGTTTATTGGTACATTTTTGGTGTACATAATGATCATATTCATCACTAGGAATTTGTAATATACAATATATATTATATATGATATCTTGATTCTTTTTTTCCCCATTTTACTATCCCCTCCTTATTTATAAAATTTTTTTTCCATTTCAAAGACCAAAATGTGTAATAGATATTGAGAATACGAAGAAAGTATTGAATTGGGAAGGGGAACAGGGTGGATGGGGAGGAAGGAAGGAAAAAGAGAAAAAATGAGAAAAAAGTATTTTGTTATTTTGTTATTTTGTTATTTTGTTTTTGTTATTTTGAACTCCAAATCTGAAAACTATTTCTGTCACTCAGCATAAGTGCATATTACACTTGATAAGCACTAGATTATGATGCAATCAAAATATTATAATTAAAAACACTTCAATGTCAAAAGAAGTTGAGGAATACTAACCTTGGGAATACAGATTCTTTAAATGAAGATGTGAGAATCTAGAGTTCAATTTTTCTGTCAAAAACAGTACCTTAATAGCACTGTCACATAAAGATAATTATTTGTTAAGGTTGCCAAATCTCCAGCAATAAAATGGTCATTAAGAATAAGCACTGATTTACTGCAGAATGTAAGTGACACTCAGGTATCCACATGACTCCTGGCTCCTGCCTCTATCTAGAAAAAGTGTGTAATAAAAAAGAAGAAAAAGGGTGCTTCGTCTACATGTAGATATTAAAAAGTTTTGATATTAACATTCATGCATTTACTTGGTGAGGGACTTTCTCTGGGTTTCCCATTTGCTTTGCAATGATGTTAGCCTCAGTTTTCTCCTTTGGAGAGAAGTGATAAGGAGAAATGGAATAGCAGAAGGAGTGCCCTGCAGGGACTTCTCTAAAGATAACTGAAAAAATACACAACACAGTCAGTTTAAAATTGTCCACAGAATTGTTTGACCATTTATTCTAGGAATGTATAATACCACTTGTCACTTAGACCAACTTTTAAACTCATACAATTTGCTGGTAATTGTAATGATGACTTTAGGTTACTACAGGCACTGAATATGTTTTAAAAAGCTTCTAAAGGGGATTCTATTTCATTTTTTCCCCCAAAACTATTTCCCACCAGGTTATAATGAATGTACAGCTCAACAGTCCAAAGTAGAAATGCTAAAGCACAATAAAACTTCAGTGACATTATTTGTTATCATTTGTAACTTGTCATTAACTGCGACTATATTATCATTTGTCTCAGTTAATTTGGTGTTGCTATAACAGAATATCACCAAATGGTGATTTGTAAAGAACATAAATTTTTGTCCTATGGTTCTACAGACTGGAAATTCCATGTCTGGTTCTGGGTAGGGATTTCCTTGCTGTGTCTTCACATGGTAGAGGCAGAAGGGCAAAAAGGAGACAAATACTTTTTTTTTGCGTGACAGAAGGGGGAAGAGAATGAGTCCATGCATCATAACCCCTTTTCTAATGACATTAATCTATTCACCATGACAAAACCTTGACCTGAACACTTTCCTAAAGGCTCCATCTCCCAACACCGTTGCCCGGGGGATTAAATATCCAGCACGTACCTATGCGGCACCCATGCACACTGTACCATCATTACATATAGACTTGCCTCAGCCTTAATAAAAATGTTCAGTCTTGACCCCTTCCTTTCTCCACCTCCATATCATGATTCTAAAGCTCCAATTAAGTTAAAAATTTTACAGTAGCTTTGGGATTACATTGGTTCTGGTAGATACTTATTCTCTTACTTTTGTGGATAAGAGTTTTGTAGGAAAATCATGTAGAAGCTACTCAAAAAGCTTAAAAGTCAAACTATCATACAATCCAACAATCCAATTTCTTGGTATATAAATCTATAAGAAATAAGTGTTTCGAATAGACATCTACAATTCCGTATTCATATATATATATATATATATATATATATATATATATATATATATATTATAGTACACATCATGTTGTACTCTGAATTAATATAATTTTTTAATTGAATATGTTTGAAAAAAGAAATACATAAAAATTCTTGGAGATTGAAACTACTCTGAATGGGACCAAACCATTTTAATTTCCAGAGCTTCTTACAATGTAACTACCAACACTGTTTGATGATTGAACACTTGTTTTTCCATGTGTGGTACAGTTCCGGATGCAGACATACGATTTCAGCAGGTAAGTGCACAAGGATAATGGGTTGCTATGGAAGCTGGTATTACGATATCCCAGCCATCTACTTTTTTAGACATTGTTGCATTAATTAGATGTTTCAGGAGATAATGTGCTCTGGGAACATGTGTACCTGCAAGGTTCTGAACATTCTTTTCTTAACGTTTAATTCAAGAGCCTTGTTTTGAGATAGTTACTTTATCCAACATCATGTGAGGTAAACTGAAGATAGCTATTTTCATCATGCATCTTCTTGTTTTCTTTTAAAGCAGATATTACAAAAGCATCATTTTATTGCTCTTGTCATTTATCCTGTTGGTTTAAGAATAATGGTTCCATTAGAGTTTTATGTATCTCCTGAACCAGGGAAGGGTCAATTATTGGCAGCGATCACATTCCCCACACCTCTCTAATGGCTGGTGGCCCACACTGTAAATTAAGTAGGAAACATAGAGAAAGCAAAAAATGTAGACCCCTGCTTTGGCTCATTTAAAAGGTGTTTCATAATATTAACTCTGCATGGAGAAATCTCTGCCAATTGCCATGGTACCATAGAAGTATGTGCAGTGTATATTTCAGGTTGGGGTGCTGCATTTTGAGACTGTCATTAACTATCTGGGTGGTGACCAGGATAATGAAGGATACAGGAACCATACTGAATGATTGAATGAATGAGTGAAAGAAAATGGGATAATTGTTGTCAGAGAAAGAGAAGGTTGAATAAGATTTAACAGTTGTCTTCAAATAATTTAAGGTCTGTAGCAGAGAGTGGATATATTTGGTTTTAAAGGGTTATAATCTAAATCATGGTTAGAAATTACTAGTGCTCAAGCTTGGAACAAGAAGGAGTTTTTAAAAAACATAATCAGAGCTACCCAACAAACAATAGACTACTTCTCCTTGCTTTACTGCTTTTGGACCATATCCTTTAACAGGAGGAATTGTCAGCTGAGAGAGATCAGCAGTAATACAATATTTCATTCATCCATCAATCATGACCATGCCCCTGAAACATGCAAGTCACCTTTACTAGGAGAAATGCATGCAGTACTGAGATACTTATTGTTACAGGTTGATAGTACACCCTGATACTAGAAAGAATATTTTTATGTGTTGTGGAAGAGAGATTATTAAAATAATAAATTAAGGGGATATCAAATAGTTTCTTGGAGTTGTGCAGCCCATGGGAGCTTTTGTTTCTTACCATACAGTGCAGATCAGCTGCTAGATATATTCTTATCACTTACTCTGTTTTGTAGTCCCTGAACTTAGCTTCATGAACCCTCAATGAATCTGTTGATGCCACAGTCTACACAATCTCAAACATGCAAATGAAAAAGCAAATTAGCAGTAACAACACTGTAGTCACAGAGAATTGCAGACTGCATTCTTTCAGCTAGTTCTTGTAGGCCAATTTTACCCTTTGTTTTTGTAGAAAAATCTTCAGGGTAAAATTTGTTTCCACTGAGAAAATTGATTTTAGTGTGCTGGGGAGCTCCCAAAATTGAATGTCAAGGGTCACCTGTGAGGGAGGGTAGTGCTAGAAGCTTCTCTTTGATGACTGGATTTGCTGTTCAGTAACTATATCTTCATACTTGATGAAATCTCTATCTGTGGCCTCAGGACGAGAACTCACTGCATGTGGGTTGGCAGAAATGATTTGTTCAGTGGCTATTTCCATGGGGTGATTAGAGATTCACTCACACATAGTAACTGCTTAGCAGTTTTTGTAAAGTAGGTTCTATGGAGGCTGTCTCTAAGGTACAGGGAGATTGAATGGGAATGTTATGGTTGTGTGTTCCAGTCTGTTTTTTGACTTAGTATCAGAAATTGCAAGAGTTTCTAAGAATTAAAAAAACTTATTCTACATTTTAATTGAAAAAAAATTTATTTAAGAATTTTCTTCAATTTTCTTCAGTTCTGAAAAGACAAAGAATGTTACGTAAAACACTGAGCAGATTGAGGATCTGCAAACTATTAGTAACACTTAGACAATCCTAACCCTGATTTTGGAAGAATATTAATTGGGAAGTTATGAGGAGAAGCATTACACACAGAACAAAGCTGGAGTGTGACTGACAGCAGTGTGGTATTCCACTACCCTTTCGCACTCAGGAGAGAGATACTGTCTCCCATGTTAGCGCGGCCTTTTGTTGGTAAAGGAAATGAGGGAAAAGACTGACTGCTGTCTCTGTTCCTTAAAACCAACTTACAAACACCAGAAAGCCGCAGACAGAGTGTGGCATGATATGTTGAAAGCGTTTTGGGGTTCTGTCCAGAAGAAGGAAGTGTGGCAAAGGAAAAGCCCTCCAGCCCTAGCTCCTTTGAACACTGCTGCTTTTCTGACCCCAGCAGGGTGTCCTTTCTTTCTTTTCCCCTCAGAACTGCCAGGTTCTGCTTTTGTGGGTTATCTGCAAGCAGCTCCTTGCTCTTGTTCTCCAAACCAAAGTCGGTTTATGTCAATCTCGTTTTATTTTCAGCTTTGCGAAGCCCTTCCTTTCATTATTTGTGACACACACTCTTAGATTAGATCCATATGTTTATTAATTCCAGGAGAAATCCAGTAGAAATCAGATCTGCACAATTTATGATGCCTCAAACCCTAGGAAGATTATAGAAATCTTTTAATAATAAAATACAATATGCAGTTATTCTAGAAATTTTTGCTCACTTATCTTCATAATCGTAAATTATTTCATACCTAATTACAAACAGGCAGACTGAATAATTGTCTTCATTGAGAACTGTTTGACACTGAGAAAATATAGCCTTATTTTATAAACCTTTTAATGTTCAGCCTATAAATATGTCACTGCTAAGGAGTACTGCATCTTTAAGTGTATTAAAATCATTCTTGTGTAACCAAACATAATGGGATTTTTAAATGAATTATAACTAAAATACTTAACAAACAACTTTTTAAACTTTCAACATGTGTAAAGCTATTTGAAACTGTCCATTTCATGTTAAACGCCCCAAAGTATATTTCATTTTTAGTTATTTGGCAACAAATTTTTTACTGGTAGAAGCTCTTTCAAGATGCAGATTTAACAGAGAGTAAAAGTTTCAATGGGAAATTTAATACCTATGCTTCCCTCGTATGCTCAAGGAATCACACCAATGAGGTGTCAGATCTCTGTTTATGTTTGGGAGAGATTGGGGAAAGATCAGCACATATGCATTTCATTTGGAAAGGGGATCATCCATCTGTATTCTGGTACCTGGAAATGAAGTACTGAAGTTGTAAAAACACAAACCCTTTCCTTCTGTTTAGGATCTCAATTCACACCCAAAGACTGGCTGGCTGGCCTTTCAAAAGTAAGTTTGCATTTTATGCATTCATTCATTGCACTAGGTATCTTGTTTCATAATTCTAATGGCAGATTTTAATGACTAGTTTTTATAAATCTTTAGTTAACCTCGATTGATCTTTAAATTACAGAAGTGCAACTTTGTCTATTTTGGTCACCACAATAGTGTAGCAGAAATTAGGAGTTTGATGGATGTTTTCTGAATGAATGAATGAACCAATGAATGGGTAAACACATACTGAACTGTTGCTTGCTAGAGTTTGGAAATGCAAGGTAAAGCACAGAAGTCCCTGTTGTCAAAGATCCTATTCTTTGAAAGAAAGGACAGTTGCAACAATTTGGAGAGCCTGAGTTAAAGATTTAGCTATTTCACTCTATTGCTTTGGCGTTTAACAAAGAGACGTGGCTTAGTACAAGGTGTACCGACTGCACATCTAGAGACAGACTTCCAGGCCTGCTGGTTTCAGAGCTGTGTTGACCAGTCTTTAGTGCCTAATTTAATCATGGGCAGAGCAGCCTCATAATCATAAAATATTGCTTTACAATCTGCAATCTACACAAAGACACTACTATAAAGTTCAATTAGTAGCAGAGAAAGGGCCACTGCTCCATCTAAAAGAGATCACCTGTTGAACATTTGCTATCAGACAATTCCAGGTAGAACATCTGTGCAGTGGTGTAAGGGACAGTTTGGATGACCCCAGAAGAGAATCACTTTTTAGTATGTGAGCCTTGGACTCAGATTGGGAAGTTTTCTATTGGATTCATTGTAACACCAGAATTGTCCCTGATGTATGTCTTTCAATCCAGAATGAGTTTTTATTTACAAGCTCCATGGATTCTGGGTCTGGGAAGGCCAAATTGCTAAGACTGGCCAGTTCATCAGACTCATCTGTTTTTCAGTGAACGGAAGGAAGGTCAAGATAAAATAAGTTTTTAAATCCATGCCCTTTAAGGATCAATCTATTCCAACACAAGAAATAATGTACTACATGAAGCAAAACTATATCAGCAAGAATTTCTTACACTTCCAGAAGACAAAAAATTTTTTTTCCTTTTTTTATACCTTCTCTGATGAGTCTTTCTAAATTTAGAGCGTAAGTCTCAGTAGTCATTATACATTTCTACAGGGCAGTTGATAGACTACAAAAGTCGCAGCTAATGGAGGAAATCTGAACTGAAACAAGAAAGGATTTATATTATCTCCTCCCTTACCCTGGATCCTTGTAGTTAAATAAAAGCCAGATATTTCTAATTGTGTGATGGTGTTTGCTTCTCATCAGCAGCATAAGGAAATATGAAACTGAGGTGGACTGGGCCTCCTGTTTTTCACTTCATTCTCTGGGATCACTTCTGGGAATGCGGTTACTCTGAGTATAACATTCATCCTTTGGCCCTGTGGTGGCTGTGAGTGCTCTATCCCAGCTATTTGAGATCCTGGGTTGTTACCATGGATTAAAGAAGGATCACAAACAGAACAGAGCAAAACAGCCAGGGCAGGTGGTACTTGATGGGATGATTGCCTGCTCATTTATTTCAGAGAGGTTCTCCATGGGGATATTTCATCGTACAGAGCAGTTTTAACTTAAAAATATGCACTTTTCTTTTTCCTCCCACCAACTTTTCCACTTATCTAACCTACTCATTACCGATAAAGTTGATTGCTGCTGCTGCTGTTCTTCAGAAAGGGTAAAAACTGCTGAGGACTTTTCTTTTTGCCTACTGGGTGACAGCAAGAGTTAAATAAAACACACAGTGCCTGTTGGTCTACAGGTGAGGAGTCAAGGGAGCTTATTTTATGTGAGGAAGAAAACACACATCTTTATTTTTATTTAAGAATAGAATATTTTCCTCCTTATCAAACTCAATGGAAAAGTAATGATGAGAATGGAGGCCAGCGGGTGAGTGGAGGTGAACATGCTTGAGGAATACTCCATGAATGTGTGCACATGTGTAACCACTCAGAGGAAGCTCGTACACTGTGACACTGAAAGTCCCTGTGAAAGTTCTAACCCTTAGGGTATGCGCATAAAGCTCCTGTGAGCTTGCACATGTGATTTAAATTTGGTCACCTGTATTTTTCCTAGTTCATCATTGAAATATTAAGTAGACAAAAGCCAGGCAAGGAGTCCCACTGATGCCCTCTACAGCTCTGTCAGAACTCCAAGACAAGAGACTGCATATTTCGTCCTTTGCATGGTTGCATGGGTGCCTGTTGACTTTAGAGAAGACCTGGTAGTGACCCATGGAAAGTCAGCTCATTTTCTCTGCTAAATCCTCATCACTGTGAAACAGGAATCTCCTCTTTGCTCGCTGTGGGGTGAAACGATGAATAGTAAGTGAGCTTGTTTGAACTCAGGCAGGATGATATAGGGCATGGAGCATGGAGTCTCAATCCAGATTACAGGATCCAAATCCAAGCTTTGCTCTTGCTACCGGCCATGCCTGGGTGCTGGAGCTTTCTTAAACCCTCGGTCCTGGAGTCTCCAGACCTCTAGATGTAGGATAATAACTGAACATGCCTGGAACAAGGTAAGAACCGCAGGACTCATGGTCATTGGTATTAGTGATATTATCATTCATTCATTCATTCATTCATCTGAATCCAATAAGCATTCACAAAGTGCCAAGTCTACACAAGGCACTATGTTAGGCTCTAAACTGTACTGGCAAAAAACAATGGACCTTTTTTTTTCTTGGAAGTTTCAATCTGGAGTTAGAGAAGATGCATTAAAAATCTAAATATATTATAAATATAATTTCAGATTCAATAAGTGCCAGTAGTAAGTTATAAGTATTTAAGGAGATAATGTGAAGTGACTTCAGACAGAACATGTGGTGACTGAATCAAGTTAATTGAAAGATTCCATTCTGAGGCATGAAGACGCAACTTTACCAGTAAGAGTGTAATAAAAATTTAGCAAGGATTTAAAAATCAATTAGTAGCTATACTGAGGCAGGATATGCTCATCCTGTCTGTCACGTAGTAAGATTGTTAAACCTGGTCAGTCTTGTCTGTCTGTGTCCTGCAGCTTCTCACAGACAGCTCTTCAGGTCAACCTGACCATATCCAGTAGCTACGGTGTCTAAGTTTTCCCACCTAAAAATGTATCTTGTTTTTCCAACATGTTTCAAGACTTTCTACTTATTACAGGCTGGCCCAGTCAAGGACACATTTAACTCTCCCTGCTCCACTCAATTAGCTCCTCCAAGAATTTTCCTCTTATAATAAACAATTCTTTTTAAGTAAACCAGCTGAAAACAAATCTACCTGACAACATATGACTTGATCCATTTAACCAATTATATAATAGCCTACTATCAGCTTTTGTACATTCTGCTTGCAAATCCTACATAAATTAAACTTAAAACTGACTTGGGGATGGTGATTTGGAATTGGTTTTCCCACCAGCTTGCTGGCATAATAAATAATTTATCTTCCAACTGCTTTGTTCAAGCCATCTTCCTTATAGTGCGCTACCAGGTTTCCACAACGAGAGTATGAAGTTGTGCTCCCAGGGTCCCTTTAAGACATTAGACCTGAGGAGACTTTCTAAAGTCAGGTAGACTTAAATGGTATTAAGATAAATGAGGCATACAGAACTCCCACCAGCTATAATCAAAATAGATCTACATAAGACATATAATAATCAAGATCTCAGAAATTCAACACTAGAACAGAATATTATATGCTGTCAGAGAAAAGAAACAGATCATGTGTAAAGGAAAACCCATCAGAATCACGACAGAATTTTCCACACAAACCATCAAATCAAGAAGAGCCCAAGCTCTGAAAGAAAATAACCTCCAACCCAGATTGATGTACCCTGCAAAACTGTCTCTCAAAATTAATAGAGAAACAAGATGCTTCCATGGCAAAGAGGAACTGGAGGAGTTCCTGACCACTAATCCAACCCTACAAAAAATACTGAAGGACATTCTAGAGACAGAGAGAAAAAAAAAGACCATGGTTTCAGGAACAGCAACAGAGGGGGCTCATTGAATGGTGCAGACAGTGGAATGAAGAGGAAAAGTAGACACTAACTGCAGAAAAATAGCATGGCAGAGACGAGGCAGAGAAGGTTGGCCATAATCACTAACATAGACGGCCTCGATACACTAATAAAAAGAAACACAGGCAAAGTGGATCAGGAGATAGAGTCCATCAAGGTGCTCTATATAAAGAGATATAATTAACCAGAAAGAGGGTTTATAGACTGAAAAGTCAAAGATGAGAAAATAATGCTCTATGTGACAGGGAACCAGGAAAAAGTGGGGGTAGCTTGCCCATCAGCTGCAGATTAGTAGGAAAGATGTAACACTTTTATACAATGGAGAACTACTCAGCTATAAGGAAAGACAACCTTGAGGCTCTTGTAGGTAAATGGATACAACTTGAGATCAAGCTCAAGGGTAAAAAGGTTCAGAACCACTTAGGTAAATAGCAGTTGCCTCCCTAATCTAAACACTAAAGGAATTAGTGGGATACAAAATGTACAGTGTACCCTGGGAAAGTGAAGGGGGAAGAATTGTCTAAAAAGGGAAGGCAGAGGACACTGTTAACCTTGTATCATGATTTGAAACCCATATTATTTTCATCCCTTTGTTTATTTTGGTTATATTCTGTTTCAGTTTGTATACTTGTACTAGATTTGAGGACATAGACAGCTATTCCAAAGATAGCAGGATATACTGTGGTAACCATTTTTAATTTCCTATTAACATAATCTGAAACTCTGTATTGCTTTCACTGTCTTGTTTTGATTGATTTTATTTGAATCTGTTTTGCTCGATCGCTGTCTTGTCTTGACTGGTTTTATTCGAATCTGTTATGTTTGATAATATCAAGTCTGAGAGTATGGGCAACTACTCTGAAGACAATAAGATTCACTATGATACCCATTCTGGTTTGACTATTATCCTCTTTTGAAGTCCTACAATATCTCCAATGTTTTGTTTTTGTTGATTTTATTCTGTACTGCTATGTTCAATTTTATTATGCCTGATGATATGGGCAATTCTATTGAAGATAACAAGAGACATCATGGTAACCGTTGTAGATCCCCTTGTATTGTGGTTTTAAATCATGTACTATGTCTATCCTTTTGTTTTGAATGGCACTATTTTGTTTTTTTCTTATTTGGTTTTATTCTTTTCAAAGTAAAACAAAAAATGAAGTCAGGTAGACGTTAGGTTCCAACAAACCTACATGTGCCTCTGCAGAGAAGAGAAAAGTGGGGAGAGGCTTGACGGTGAGAAGGAGCCAGCCAAGGACACACCACGAGGAAGTGCCATGCAGGAACAGTTGGCCGTATGAGCAAAGGTGGAAATGATCTGAAAAACCTGAGGGCTGTCAAACCACCACTGTGGCAAGAACTTAGTGAGGTGACATCAGAGGGATGTGCAGAGGTCACGTCACACCAGGGTTTAACAGTGTAGAAAGGAGGCTCTTGGACATTGCCGAGTTTGGTGTTGGGAGTTTAATAGATACACCAACAGGGGTGTGTTGAAGTCCTAAAGCACAGTGCCTTTAAATGTGACATTATTTGGAATTATTCATAGAGTCTTTATTGATGCAATCAGGTGAAACTGTGTCATTAGATTGGACCCTAATCCCAAATGAGTACTATTTTTATGGAAAGGAAAGATACGAACAGACAAACATCAAGCAACAAAGGCTCATACAAAGCCAGATAATTAGAATAATGCATCTGCAAGCACAACACCACCAACAATGGCCAATAGGCTACCAGAAGTGAGGAGGGGTTCCCTACAGGTTCCAGAAGGACAAAGACCTCCTTGATTTCAGACTCTCACTCTGAGAACTCTGAGACAATATGTTTCTGTCATTCCAAATCACCCGGCAGTTTGTCACAATAGGCCTAGGAAATGGGGATAAGAAGCCATTTGAGAATATTAAGACTGTAAGTGGTGGGATTTACTTTAACGTAAGCTGGCTTCTGCATGGTGAAGAGTATGCTGAGAAGAAGTGGAAGGAAGGGAGATTAGCCTGGGACTCACAGGGATCCAGATCTTGAATAGCATTGGCAGGGCCTAGAGTAGAGGCAACGAGAAGTACACAGACCCCAGGTGAATACTGAAAATGGATCCAGTAGGATTTGTAAGTAGGTTAGACATGGGAATAGAGCAGAATTTAAGGATGATAGAGTTCTTGGGATTTTCTATTCACTTTACCTGTATTGTGGTCTATCTTACAGCTGAGAAACATTCAGATCACTGCCGAAACCCTCGCTCACCAATTTCATGGCACCACTTCACTTAATAATCTCTCTTGTTTATTAACTTTAAGAGTGTTGTATCATTTAGCTCCCATGCTATGAGGGAAACTATTATGCCAGATGGTTCCACAAATAATTATCTTCATACTTTCATGAGTGCTTTATTTATTTTTGCTGATTACTGGTGCATTTTTGAGCTCATTTAAGTCCTAAAACTCTACCAATAGGCACCTAAATATGGCCCTATAATCGTCAAGAAGAATTTAGTATCTGGTTGTTGAGCTACTAAACTCTCCCCAGTTACACTACTGTTTCAGTCATTGAGAGTTTAATGGAGGAGAAAATCAGAATGCATTGATTTCCTCTTCTGCCCCTTGGAAGAGGCATTCCAAGTTGCTTTTATGATGTTTTGAAGCACACGTGACAGTCCCTTTTAAAGTATTTGAGAAAATCTAAATCTTCTAGGTGAGCAAATAGCCAGCTTTTGCTTGGGATCTGGCTCCAAGTTAATGTAAACATGAAGCAAGTTATAGACACAGATTTTCTGGTTAGGAAATGAGTCTCTCTCTCTCTCTCTCTCTCTCTCTCTCTGTGTGTGTGTGTGTGTGTGTGTGTGTGTGTGTGTGTGTATGTATGTATATATGGATGCTCAGACCAAAAGTCAGATTCAAACTTTGAGTTTTCATGCTGACTCCAAGGGCTTTACCCAGTTCTGTTAAAACATAGATTTTTGCATGTGGAAAATTTATTGGAGATATTTCTTTATAGTTCTATCACCTTATCTCTCCTCTCTTACTCACTCTTGATTTAGATCAGCAGCTTATACATTTTGGGAGGCATACATATTAAAAATTATTCATTATTAAGGAATGGTACCCAAGCAATAATACTTAGTAATGAGCATGTATCAAGTGGTTGTAGGGAGAATTTAGTAAGAATTTGTAGGCAAGGTTACCCATGATAATTACACTTAATTTTCAATTAGATTGGGGTGAACATTGCTTAGAGGATTAGTGGAACACACTTCTGGGTTTGTCTGTTAGGTCATAAAGGTGTGACCCTAGAGCCTGCATCTGGTCTCTGACCCCTTTCTTCCTGGCACTGTTTCTGACCACCATAAAGTGAGCAGTGTTCTGTGACGACCCTTTCACCATGGCACTTCTCCCTGAAAGTCACCTGGCCATGGACTGAACCCTCTCAAACCATGAACCACAGTAATCTCTCCCCCTCTAAATAGTAAGTGTTGGGTATTTTGTCCCAGCGATGGGCAAGTTGGCTAACATAGGTATCTTGTTGAAATAGGAAACTGGGTGGTATTGGCTAGACCTGGAATTTTTTTTTTCTGATTTTACAATTTCTCCAACTTTGTTTTTTTTTTTTTGTCTATGAAAAACGTAGATAATGGCCCATGTAGCAAAAGTGATGTGAAGTAGTGTATGTAAAAGGACTTTACAAACTGTAATGTATTAGACATGTGAGAGTTATACCTAGTTGAAAAGTCCGAAAGAAAGAGGATCTTTCTGTACCAAGTTGGAAAGAATTAGGGGATATGGTATTAAGTAAAGCCAAACAAAGAATGATACTTAAGGTGTGCATTACATATGTGTGAATGCTTATTTCATTAAAATGAAGCCATAAATTAATTTACATGTTTGTGTCTGGTATGGAGGAAAGAATGAGAAGGGAATGCAGAGGTCGGGGGTGGGTACCAGGCAGGGGGAACACCTCCCTATGGTGAGAAGGAGGATGGAGGTAAAGGAGAGGCTTTTGTGTCCTGTGTTGCAGAATGATGGTGTCTACATACTGCTATGTTATAAAATACCATTAGTTCAAAATATTTAACAGTTGAAGGACTCTGGTCAACTGTGAAGGTTGTGATTAATGGAATTTCACCTTCGTCAAATATATATTTTACAGTCATCCTCTTACTTAGTCGGTCAACAACAAATACTTCCTCAGCAGTTCATGTAAATTATACACTGTACTAGGCACTAGTTCTCCCCCAAGGTACAATCTTATGTTTCTCTTGTAGCTGGCACCCCTTACAGTGATTAAAATTTGGAGTTGTCTTTGATTATACAGGGGAACAAATATCCCCTGAAATGTAAAGATAAGACTATATTTAAAGAATTGTGACAGTCTTTTGGTTATATACTCAATATTTATTTCCCCTCCTTTCCTAGTGAGAAGATATTGATTATACTTCGCTGGTAACAAATCTAGCTTTGTGGCAGATTATGATCCTTTCTGGTTTTCCTCATTCTTAGGAGTACCCATGTGTCACAGACTTGCCGGTAGCACCTAGAGAAGATTTTGTGTTCCAAACCAGAGGACAAACACATTTGGCACCACTCCTTCCCCTGACTCCTGCTGGAATGTAAACATGAAGGTTGGAATGAGGGTTGGAGTCACAGCAGCCATCTTGCTACTACAAAAGAAAGATCCAGAGAATCTCAGGAGAGTTTACTTTCATATCGTCGTATCATTGAATCAATACTAGCTACTTTCTAACTCCAAGTGTCTCTTCATGTGGGAGAATGAACCACTGCTTCTTAAAGTCTAGTTGTCTGTTGAAGTTTACCGCGTTAAAATATCTGCATATACACTTGAGTATGACAAAAATATGTATTAAACATATGTTGCATATTAAAACAAAGTTTATTTATGCAACTCCCAAATAACCTTAATAACTATTATAAAATACCCTTGTGAAATCTAATTTTGGAAAACACCCCTTACAGGAAGTCAAGGAATAGAAAGGTATATTACAACAGACCTAGTTGGTCCTGAGTTAAATTTTGGTCACGAAGCAGAGACAAGAGTTTGTACAGAGATGTGCTGCAGGATCAAGCTGCGTATAGCAGACCAAAGGGACCAGCTATGTGTCTGTATTTAGTATGGTTGCCAAATATTTTGCATGTTCCTTCTTTCTGGATAGGGTTGTCAGGTTTAGCACATAATAATTAAGAATGCCTGATTTAATTGGAATTTTAGGTCAACAAAAAATAATTTTTCATGTAGCTGTATCCTGTGTAATGTTTGGTACATGCAGCACAATGTCATCTATGCAATATTCAGTATTACTAATGAATCTTTTCCTCAGCTCCTGGCCTTAAAAGCATTTTGATGTCCTGTGTTCTGGAATGGAGGGACCCAGACTCTCTCTGCAGTTCCTTTCTTCTCCAGTGGTCAGAAGTTGAAAGTGACTATCCTTAGGGTTCCTTATCTACATTCAGGCTAATCATTAATTGGATGGATCTCAACTGTTATGCGGGAAAATCCTGAGTTCACACACAAAACAAAATGCAAGGCAACTTATAGGCTTCTGTATTTGGAAGACAAGCAAATATTAGGAAATGGTCACTCCCTACACATTTAATAAACGTGAGCAGGCTCAGTCTCAAAAGGGATCCAGGTAGGTAATAGGAAGTATTCTAGAAACAGTGGGGGTATTGCTAGGACAAAGACACACAAATAGGTCAAATTAAGGGAGCAAATGAGCTCAAAAAAGGACCTTTGGTCTCCAAAAGTAGGTTGTCACTGCTTGTCAATTAGTTTTCTGAGAAGAGTTTGGACTCTTCTCTCAGCATGCGTGCTGTTGATTTCTTTTTTAGTTATCTATGCTTTCTCTATAGGTATTTAAAGATTTAAAAAGCGGGTCATGACATGTTCAACTTACTGAGACCCACTGTGAGTTCTCTGATGTTTGCGGTGTCATTTCTCTAAATTTGGGTGGGAGACAGAGGCAGAGAGCAGGCCTCCGTGGAAAGGGCAGGCAGGGATAGTGTTCCAACCACAAGACTTCAAGTCAGACCCCAACCAGGTGTCAGAGCCCTGCTCTGGAGCCACATGGAGCCCTGATACACACTTAAAATGCCACCATACTTAGAGAAGCCACCGATCAGCTCTGAGGCTCATGCGTTTGGTCCCCAGACTCGCTCACGTAAATCTCCCACTAAATTAGAGCCAGGAGATATTCAGCTTCACATTTCTGCCAGCCTTTCATTAATCCTCTAGATACCAGCAGGATCTGTCTCGCTTTCTCCTTTTCTTTGCCAGCAAAATGACACTTAACGAAGAAGGTACCTTCGAACACACTGGTACATTTCTGACAAACTTTCATAAATATGCCCAGCTGTTTCCCCAATCTCGGCTCTGTGCAGCCTGCAAATCACTGATTAATTTGCACACAGCTGCTACAGATTCGAGGGAGACAAGCTCCTGAGAAACATTCAGTGTTGCTGGTATTAAGCCTCTAATTTCCTTAAGTGAAAAGTTTCTAAAGCTGTTCAAATTGCCTGAGAAAGCTGCAAAGACAGGGCTCCTGGGCTGCCTTCTCTAGTCTGATAGATGCACGTTGAAGCAGAAAAATCCACTTAACCATTGTGAGTCTGTGCTGCCCTGCAGCCTGGCAAACGAGCAACAAGCCTCTGCTTAGCATCTTCTAGACAAGTGTTTTGAAAACATATTTTTGTGCAAGGCATGAAAAGAAGACTGTGCCCTGTCAAGGATGGGATCTGAGTTTTAGGGTCCTGCAGACTGGGCTTATAAGCCATGTTCCTTTTCTCAGCTTGGCCCTAGGGCTTGGTACTTATCTGTGATAAGTGAGCTTACATCAGTGGGCCCCTGGGAGAATTTAATCAGACAATGTATTCCACAGGAAAGACTGAAAGTGTTTTCACAGCCTTTTCTCTCACTCACTCTCATTCAGTCACTGAAATTCTGCTCCTCTTGAATGCTTTGGTTGTACAAACCAGAATAAGCCATAAGGGAAGCAGTTTGGAAAGGTCTCCAAGAACGTCTGAAATTATACTAGGAAGGATGGGTAGCTATTCCCGGAAGGGAAATTATAACTGCAGAGAGATGAGACCAAGAGAGCAGGAAGCAGAATAGCCTAGATTTGGGGAAAAGAATAAGGAAATTTGGGAAGAGAGGCAGGGAATGATGGCCCATATCTTCTGGGTTCTCCCATGAAAGGAGGGAAAGCAGCAGAGTGAGGGGAGAAAAGAGAAAGGGAGGAAAACGTTTTGCTGTGATTCTCACTCACCTTCAGGAGGTTTGTGTGTTAAAATGACCATCATGAGGTGGGTGGAAGATGCCTCGGGAAAGGAGAGCTAGCAGGAGAGAACCAGAAGGGGTTCTAGACTCTTCCAGATTGGAGGTGACAAGGACATCTTAGTGGCCAGCATTGCAGGGACCCTTAGTAACATGCTGACCTGGTTAGATTGTGAAGAGAGCTGAAGTTTTCCTCCTTTGATCCCTTAGTTGAGGATATTTCTCCCATTCCTCTCCGATGACCAACTTATTCTCCTCCTTTGAGGTACTCCCATTGTTCCGCCACCTCTGCAGTTTCTCCATCATCTCAAACCATCCTTTTTGAAATTCAGATTCATGAACCACAGCCTGTTCCTTCATAGCCATGTCTGTTGAGTGTTGTTGGATTGTTTCTTCACCCTAATGCTTTTTCCAATTAGATCATAAGCTCATTAAAGGGAGTTTCTCTGTAATTCCTTCTCCTTTATCTTCGGTGCCAAACACAAGAAATACATAGATACTGAGTTGGAGTGAGTTAAATTTTGAAGTTGACTAAGAGAAACAGAGAGAGGTTAAAAATCAAAGGAAATCAAGCTGTTTTGGGGAATATCATGGCAACACAGTAGCAGGGTATTACAATGGGACTATTTGTACCACCGTAGACTCTGTGCATAGTCAGAGAGGTTGGGGCAAGGAAAAATTTAACAGCAAAACTGAAGGGGACTTCACCAGATGTTTTGAAACTATAATCTTGGCCACAGAAGTGAACTGCTTACACTGTAGAGCTGCTGAGCAGGTATCCTTGCCATAGCTCCTTTTGTATAAGTTGGTAATGTCCTTTCTGCTATGTCATTCAAGGAACAAACAAGTCACTGTTTGAGTACCCACATGTGTAAGCCATTCCTTCTTTCACTGAAGTTTATATGAAGGAAGTTTGTGTGTTAATACAGATGTCTTTGCTGGTTGTATGTTTGTTGAATTTCTAAAGTCCTATTTCTCCAAAAAAGCTTGAAATAGTGCTCAGAGAACACTTCATCATGTTTTATGGAACATTTTCTTTACTTAATTTACCAGTTTAAAGCAAGGAAATAGAATCCTTACATAGCAAGGGATCCAAACCTCTCATTCCAAGGTGAAATATTGCATGTTTAACAGTGATAGAGATTAAATGCATGTTATGGTTGGAATCTTAAATGTCCCCAAAAGTCATGAGTTGAAGGGTTGGCTGCCAGCTTGTGGCTCTAGTGGGAGGTGGTGGAACCTTCAGGAGACAAGGCCTAGAGGAAGGAAGCTAAGTCATCAGGTGGTAGCCCAGAGGGGATATTAGAACCTTCATCCTTCACTCTCTGTCTGCTTCCTGGCTGCTAAGTGGTGAATGGGTTGTACCCATTAGAGGCTCCCTGCCAAACAATAGGGCCTGGCAGCCACTGGATAAAACCTCTGACATTGTGAGCCGAAAGAGAACTTTCCTCCTTATAAGGTGATTCTCTCAAGTATTTTGTCACAGCAAAGGAACTCTGACTAACACAGGGAATATGCACAGGAAAACAAACAGCTGATTTGGCAGACATCAGAGCATTTGGTTTGTATGTGCTTTTTAAAGGTCATGAGCACAGAGAATTGCAAAACACTGAGAAGTTCAAAGGTTGAGTTAGTAGCTAGCAAATACTAATTTTCTCCATGCCATAATGGTAAACTGAGATTTGGAAACATGATTCCATTTGAAAATAATCTTCTAAACTATGATGGCTTAGTCTATGTGGGAATTTGGCCTTGAAAATATGTATTATATGAAAACTTACAGGAACTATGCACAAAGGAAAAGTCTAGCAAAAATTATTTATTTACAGATGGATTTTCCCACAGTTCCTGTGAAAACCAATATGGCCACTGAGCTTGAATTCAGATTTAATTTTTAGATATTTGATTTACCACACATCTTCAAGAACCCTTCAGTTATATTAAAAAATACCGAAGCTTGGGCTTAACCAGGCCAGTTCAGTTTCTATTTGAGTTAGAAGTGACCGACATGTCTAAGAAGGTGCTGTTTCTTCCAGATTAACTTATTCTCAAATTCATTTCCTTACAAAATGGGAAAAAAATGTCCTTTACTTTGAATGACTTTCCAGCATAGATATATATTCTTAGGTGTGATTTAACTTTATCTTCTATTTTCTTATCTGCCTAAGACGATGCAGTTGTTCAAAACCAATTTACTCAGCTAATTCTTTCCTCTGTCATCTTTGCAATTATTTCTGATACAACTTGGCCCAACAATTCATTCTCCATCGTGTGGTTTCATCTGGGCCGAAAGTTTGTGTCCACAAAGTCAGTTGTCATGGCAACAGCCAGGCTGTTACCAGCTCAGTATTGTGACTCTGCAGCAAGAAATGAGTGGGGATGGAGGAGAAGATGTGGGTATTTCCACATAGCTGTTTTTGAGTAATTTTTCTTATGGCTGTTATAGCTCATTCTTTTGCGTGATTCTTTGTTCTACACTGATCATCTTATGCAATTTATAATTTAATTAATATTTATTGATAAGGAACCCGAGTCGTAGTCTGAGATCAGTGCAGTAAATAATTCATTTCTGCGTGCATTTCATAAGTATGTATTGATCACCTGCCCTAGGCCTGGCCAGGTTACAGGAACTGGACCCAGCAGTAAACAAATATGATGATGTCATGGCTTCCCTGCACCCTCCATTCAGGGGGAAGAGTCAGGCAGTGAGCAAGTAAATCTAGCAATCAGACGCATTCAAGTGATTACATGCAGCACAAAAAATTAAAATGGAGCATGGCGATAAAGCGATGGAGGAGCACTGGCTTCGGCACTTGGGGAAAGCTCAGAGGTGAAACTGGAGCTAATGCCTCAAAGGCGAGGAACAGAGAATGCAAACTGTACAGGGACATCTTCACATACAGAGTGATCAAGTATGAAGAAGCGGAGGCATAAATTTCTCAAATTTTCATCCAAAGTGGAACATTTCTTTTAAAGTGGAAAATTTTCTTTTAAAGTGGAAAATTGGAGCTTTGAGGGCAAAGAGCAAGGGAAAGAAGAGTATGAGCCAAGGTCTCAGAGGCAGGCGGAGGTACACTGATCACTGCTCACAATACGGGTCAACTTCGTGAGTATGAGCTGTGCGGTTGTCCAGGTCTTGGAAATCAGAAGGATCCCGCGTTTGATTTAATGCACACCTGTGGCAGTCTTGACCTTCTATATAATTTTTATCTTTGAACTTCTGTTTTGCATGTGGAGTCTGGTGGGATGAGGGAACATATATGTGGGTGGAGATACACACAATGCACAATATCTCTGTCTGATGTCCCTCATTTCCTGTGTATGGAATGTTTCTGATGTCCCACGAGTGTAGACTTCTGATGGACCTATAGTCCCTGAAGTTCAGCAAAACTGAAACACAGTGCAAGTTAATGGTGCCGTATCAACCGCTGAGTAAGCAGAATTGTGGTTGCAGCCAAAAATGGTCCATGTGCTTCCTTTGAATCCGAACTCACCTTGAAGGCAGAAAGAAAGGAATGGCACTCTAAGAAGCACCAAGGACCAGGGAACTGAATCAGACCACTCCTTACCCATGTTCTGTCCTATGTAGTCACCCATGTACTGTGAAGTTAGCAACACGAAAGGAAAAGGAAGGGGTGGTTCAGAGTTCCTTTTCCTTTCAGTCCTTCCTTATTCATCACTAAACCAAAGGTATACAATGCTGCTTGTAGAAGGCAATAAAATAGTCAACATTTGTTCAATTATTCTGCTTAGGTGCATATATATAGAAATTTAAAAATATAAACCTGATCTATGTGACCATGGTTGTATAATTTCTGTAATTTTATATATGAATTAAATATGCTTAAATTTATATTTAGAATTGACTGCATTGTGTACAAATTCATGCTAATAATTATGTTTTAAATTTGCTTTACTGAGAATAACATTACAAAACACATACAAAATAGTATAAGAAGTCCAGAGACAGATGGGTGAAGAAAAGGCTTATATTTTAGTGCATTTAAGAGCACTTATTTTTCATGCCTTTTTGAACAAGGGGTCTTGGATTTTAATTTTTTACTGCACTCCAGAAATATTGTGATCGGTGCTATGGTAACATAAGTCACATGACAATAGATATTTTTTACCAAAGAACTTGGGAGAAATTACTTAACACACCTGAGCCTTTATTTTCTCAGCTCTCGAATGGCATTTTAATGAAGATCATTTCATAAGATATTGCACATCCTTCTCTGGGAAGAATCTTTTCGACTTGGCAGATATTCAATAAAAGTAAATGTAGTGCCTGTAAACAGGCCCTGTAAAACAGGAGGTTCTGTGTGAACATGATTTGTCTTGGGTTGGAGAGACAAGAAAGGCCTTCTAATAAGACAGTCTTCAACTTACAAAGAAATGCTTGCTTTAAAGGAACTTTAGAGAGAGTGAGAATGTTACAATATATTTATGATGATCAATGGTATGTGTTAATTTGACTGAGTTAAGGGATGCCCAGATAGCTGTAAAACATTGTTCTTCTGCCTATCTGTGAAGGTATTTTCAAAAAAAATTTGTATTTGAACAAGCTGAGCAAAGATCACCCTAACTCCGTAATTCATAAAGTATTTTGTTTCAGTCAGTAAGTCAGAGGCTTGTATGCAGTCCTACTGAATGTGGGTATTTAGTTCTAGGAAAGATTATGTTTAGTTCTAGAAGAAGAATTACGAGGCATGTACATGATGATATGAATGTTAAAAATGAAGGATGCATGGCAAAACTGAGGGTTTGCCATTGATATTGGAAATTTAATTGTTAGGAGCATATTGCATTAAAATCAAACCATGGAGAAAGATTTTTCAGAGTCAGCCAATTCTGTATATTTAGCCTGGAAAAGGTATTTGGTAAAGCTCAATGGCTGTTTTTAAATATTTAACAGACTTTTATGTGGAAACTGAAATTGGGTTTCCTCCTTATTGTTGAGCCTTATTTGGAATTAGGACAAATGAGTAGGCATTGACAGAAGATGGATTTTGGCTCAATGCACAGAACGTCTTTCCACTAAAAGTTGATCTTCCCATCATAGGCAATGTCCTTTTATGGCCCGAGTGGCCATTTTTCAGGTATGCTATCAAATTAAATATTGAACCATATAGCTTCTATGGTTCTTTCATAAGCAAGATTCCATAAAACTGTTATGGAATTCAATTCACATCGAAAATCATTTGGCTTCTTTCACGTGGCAGTCATTTCACTGCGTACTCCAGAAGTTAAGCAAGTCTCAGAAAATATTGTACCTTCAGCAGTCTTACAGTTTACATGACTGGCCAAAAATATTTAACCAAGAAACTTATCTTTAAAGCATTCAATTTGAGTTAAAATTTTTAATTGAGGCAAAGACTTTAGTTTGGGAAACAAATGGGGAAAGCAGTAGAATGGAAAAATGTGCACACATATAGCAGTCTTATAAAACTTGGCAGCCATTTAACTTTGTTGATGACTCAGAAGCAGGTCTTGAGTTGTCTGCTGCAAAGTGAGTTTTAGATAAAGTTAAAATAAATGTGTGTTTTAAGTAGGAATTTCTGCATGATGGCTTGGGTACATTGAGGAGATGCAGAAAGGGCAGGGATTGTGGACATACTTTGCGGTTATGGTTTCCAGAAGTTCTGCGTGCCTAGCACCCCTTTCCTCTACTGTTATGGCCTAGATCTAAAATACTCACCAAGATGCCATGCATTCAGCCTAGATCTAAAATACTCCCCAAAATTTTATGTATTTGGAAGGTTGGGATGCTGAACTTATCAATTAAATGTGCCTGAGGAAGTGGGATTGTCAGAGAAGGCTGTCAATGAGGGTATTACCTGGAGGTGTGCATTTTTATCCTTAACTTCTTCCTTCTCTCTCTGATTCCAGTCATTATTATATGAGCAGCTTTCCACCATGCCATTTTTACTTTGGAGCCAGGCTCTCCTATGGACTAAACTGACAGAAGCTATAAACTAAAATAATCCTCTCCTCCTCTAAGTTGTGGCTTTTGAACATTTGTCTCAGCAACAGGAAATCTGATGCATATAACTTCTGAGTGGTTCTTTCCACATAGGTCTCCTTTTCTGGCACATCCTGACCTTGCTTAATCAGAATGAGGACAAGTGCTTTGAGGCTGGTGTGGTCTGGCTAGAGGCTGTGTGAGAGTTATGTCAGATGTGGGCTCTTCATGGGGCCATGACTGGTATTGCCCAACACATTTGTCTTGTTGCAGGTGTTTATGAAACGCCATATGGAGCCAACAGACAGAAGGGTCTGGTGAAACCCAAGGGACACAGAGGAATGGCAGAAAACAGAATCCAGGAGGTGGCAGATGCAATGGTACAGAGAGCTTAAGAGCAGAGGGAGAGAGAGAACCGTAGAGAATACAAGAGCAGCAGAGGCAGAGAGATACAGCAGTTAGTTTGTGACCATGACGTGGGAGATCTAGATGTTTACTAATGGATGCCAGAGGACAAGAAAACCTGTCCTTCATGGGCACACCTCAGTGCCAAATTCTGTGCTAAACACGTAAGAGAAATGAGAGAAAAGTAGGCTGGACAGAGAGGGAGGAGGGCTCCTTGGGGAGTTGAGGGTTAGAGTAGGCCTGCACAGAATTTGAATTTGAATTTAAGGATGCTGTGAGTGGAAAGTGGGAATGACAAGGTAGGCGGGTGAAGATGAGAACACCAGCATTTCTAAGAAATATATTTCAGAAAAACGCATGCACAGCTGTGCTCACGGCAGAACAGGCTCACTCTCCAAGATCCATCGCTTGTTTTACAAGCGCCAAACTAGCCTCTGTGTGACACCTTCGCATTTAGCACTATTTTATGCGGAAGATTAAGGAAAGAGCATCAATGTCAAATGCTTTCCACTCGCCCCCTCCAACCCTCAAGATCTTCCCACAGTCTCCTGAACTCCAGAGTTCCACAGTCACCTCCACCGTGACAGCGTGAAAGGCTTGTTCTGACGGTTTAATACTCTGGGCCAACCCAAGTGTAAATTGTGTAGATGATTTGGGGATTGTGGACAGCTGACCATCGGCCTAGGGTAGAGAGCTTCTAATCACTTTCTATAAATAACTGATCTGTTTTCGCCTGTAATGATTTTCTGTCTTTCTAGGCAAACCTGAACTTGAACCAAGAAGCAAATTGTTCTGACTCCTTCCACAGGTGCTCTGACCAAAACCAAAGCGGGGTCAATAATCTGCAAAGGGAGAAAGCATTGATGTCTTGCACCACTGATGAGTTTAAAGGAATTTGATGGCTAGGCTTTAAATTGGTGATTGAATGCAGCACCTTGAGAGATGGAACCAGAGATTCTTTGACTGAGGGTCAGGAAAGCTACTTCTGTGCTTTTTAGAATAGAAAAATTGAGCCGGGAGTGAAACGATAGAGAAAAGTCTCAGCACAGGCACATAGCACAAAGCAAAGCCTGGTCTATTAAAATCCTATTAACTGGCTCACAGATTTCTCCTCTTCACACGCGTGTACACAAACTGCCAGGTCTGCCTGTTGGTTTATTATTCATACGTGAAGAGAAGCTTCTTGGAGGAGATCGTAAATACAATTTCTGTCAGCCAATCAGAGGGAAGGTTTCTGATGAGGTGATAAGCACAATAGAATTCAGAGGGGTTAAGAGATGAGGTGGAAAATGAAAGCTGAGCTGTGTTTCTGTGAGATGCCTTGTGTGAAGCAGCTGGAAAGATAAGGTCGGTTGAAGAATAACAAGTAAATCTGCATAAACCCACTAATGGGAAAACCCAGGCTTCAAAACTGCCTGCTCCAAGGGCAGATGATAACAAAGGATGTCTAGATGTCTAGCTTAGGACAGGGGATCCACGGGGTGAGGGTGGGGTGTCCCAACCCGTTGTCACCATTCACAGGGCATTGGCACGGTGCCCTGAGATCAGGGGCTGATCTTCAGAGTTGCCTATTTTGGGCATGGGTCTTTTGGAAAAGTTCTTAGGGCTACATACCAGATGAATCTGTATTTTGACTGTAATAACCGAGAGTTCCAGAACATTCTATTCAAGGGAAGAATTATGAGAGAGAAGTGGCCACAGGATATAAAGGGTTTTCTGTAATCGCGAAGTACAAATTCCTTGAATAAAACTTTGTCCAGGGCTTGACATCCATGGGCAGTCACTGGTATTTATTGATAGCTCAGGGCAATCCAGCAAGAAGAGCTGGGGTTTCACGCTGTATCAGAGGACAAAGAGGGCTTGCCAACTTGTCCCAGAAGACAGCGTGATTTTGCCTAGAGAACTCACCATTGTGTCTTGATTCTTCAAAGGGCAGAATGGCAATATGTCCATCACAAGGCAGCAGAGTTCCTACCTGGTTTGCTCTTTCCTCGGCCTAGGGAGCTGAATGCCAGACTGACTGATGAGCCAGTGGATGGAGCTGGTGTGTGACTCAAGTCCTCAAGCACTGAGAATGGTAACTGCTGATAGCTCACAACTGCGTCTCTCTCAGGAGAGAACCGCTGTGGCCAAGGTCACTCTTGTCCCAAGTGACTTTTAATGTTAGGTTGTAAAGGCTAAGATTTCTTGCCTCAATTCCAGATAACTCTGAAGGGCCACCTCAGCCCTGGAACACTGTGCGGAAGGGACCGAGGCGCACAGCTGTGTCACTGTCCAAGTGTTTCTTTTCTACTGCCCTTCCCCCAGTGTGCCCAAAGATGGGTTCTGAGATTTTCTCCAGCTGATGAAATTCTTTGCTTCAGGGGCCATGGTCTAAAAGTACAGATCTGAGAGAATGAGAGTCTGCAGTATTGATTATGACTTATTTAGTAGATGGAGGGAGACGGGTTAATGTTTTTAGGCAAATTACTTCATTTCATTTGAATTTTTAAATATCAATAATAGAGTACTTGAAAAATGTTTATCGTAATGGGTCACAAGTTAGGAGGTTTAGTCACATTATCTTAGATTTTCGGGAACCAGCATACATCAAAGGGATGGATTTTGTCTGGACCTGGACACATTTTAGAACTATTAAAGTTCACCTGTCTCCTGAGTGTCAGGCTTTCTGGATGGGCATGCCTGCTTGTTTACTGATGTTATGTCATGTTTTTAAACTGATTGCTTCCCCCTCGACTCCTTTACTGCTAAAAAGCAAGTGGAAAGATCCTCTCATTCTTGTCCTGGACATTTGAGAATTCCAACCCCTCCTCTGTATTCTCCTCTGTACAGAAAAGCTGAGGAGCTCTTTTTTTCTCTCTCTCCTTCCTTTTGCTTTTGTCTTGTTCTGCACTGAGGCCCATTGTTAACAAAAGTGTTCCAATGTGAGGTGTTGATAAACTGAACAAGTAATCAGATCCATGCCTGAGGAGTTTTGTGGATGAATACAAGGCCATTCAATGAGATTGTAATGGGTCTCCAAATGCCATTACAAAAAACTGAAATATATTCATTTACTGATTATAATAATGGATTAATATTTACCATCAGGGAGCCTATTACTCATCAACTGTAAAACCCTTTAAACAGAAAGGTGAAAGATGCGAATCACTGATGATGCATTCTCTTACTGCCTCTCTTTGACTAGGGGTGAAATGCACTCATCTTTTTTCAGGACACATTCATCAATGTAACACCTCTTCTCGGTTTCTATAGGTCACGGTGCCGCTCCCTTCACTTCATCTAATTTCTTTTAATGTTGCAGAACTTCTAGACATTTTAGAAAAGATAAAAGATAATACTAGTCACCAAGCACTGTGGTGTTCCTTTGTGTTTAAGTCAGAACAGGTAGATGAGGTGGTGGTGTTAGCCACAGTCTAATACCACTGCTGAAGAGGCAGTGGAAAGAATTGCAGGTGTGCAGTCAGCATATGAGCAAGCAAAGGGAGACAGAGAGAAGAGATGGACCGAGGTGGAATTTGAAGTCTGGACTAATCAGAAGTGGAAAGTCAAGATGGCTTTAGGTTTAGGGTTAGGGAGAAGTGTTCACTTATATGCATGTATCGTATTAAGTCAAATAAAAGAACAAGTACACCTCTCCCCAAACAACTGCTTAAACTAAAGCAATAAAAATAACCCCAAATACCTACTAGTGGCTAAAGAGGTAGAATAAATGGTTTATTGCCTTATTTTGTTGTATGTTTATTTAAATAAATGTTGCCCATTCTGGTAACATTTCTGCATTCCCAGAAAAACTGTGACCAGTGACCACGAGAGGGCAGCAGAGAGCTGAGAACAGAAGAAGGGTAGTTCCCACGAGGGACTTCACCCATCGCGGTTCGCTCCTCCACCCACAGGACACCTGACAGCCCCTTTTTCCGGGAAAGAAAGGTATTCCAGTTAAGGCGCTGCACCCAGGACAGGGTTATTCGCAGCTGGGTTACCATTCAGGGCACTGTTGACTGTAAAGCTGATCTAATCTTCAGCATGTGCGTCCGTGAAATGGGGACAAGAATACCGTGTTATTTACAGAATTATTGTGAGCACTGGGCACAAAGATACTGGCATTGAATAGTCACTTAACAACCAGTGACATTATAAAACAATAATTATTATTTTATGTCATTGGGTTTTTTTCAGAGTGCTTTGGGTTACGATTCTCTTCAATTACCTAGTCCAAGTTAGGTTTCATAATTGATGACACTGATGTTTCCTTTCAAGTAAGGAGTGGAAGCAGTTTACCCCTCTGCAGTGCTACAGCTGCAAACAGAAACACGGAAGTCTCGCTAGCTCCGGAGGACACCTCGCTTGCGAATGATGACAGAATTAGTCAATGGTAGTGTTGAGATGAGAAGGAATTAAAGTCTCAGAGAATGCTCAGTTTAAATGTGATTTTTCCCTCTGGAAATAGGAGAAGGCTATTTGAAGCAGCAAAATTAGAAAATATGACTTTCGTAGCTTTAGGCTCAAGTGAGCACTTTAATTGGGCATGTTATGTGTACTAGAAATTTTAAGACCTGGGTATTTTCAAAATGTTAATTACCAGAACGATGATATCATTGTGATAGAGGTGAATCCAAACTGGACCTTCACTGAGTTCCAGCAAAGTAAGGACCCGCCGAACCTTGTTCTGGGCCCAGTACAGCCCCGTAGGGGGCCCAGGAGGTGTGGAAGATACGGCCTAGAGTCAAGCCACACGGCAGCTGTGGCCACAGAGGCTGGGTGAATCGAGATGCTTTTCTGTACCTGTTACTTCTGGGGGAATTTTCTGCACAGAGAGGCAGGAAGAGGGAGTAAGTAACCGGAGACTTCCAAGTAATGAGTCAGAGGGTTAAGCCTAGCGTCAGAAGTCAGAGCCATCTTTCTTCGACTCACACTCCGGGGACATCATAAATATCACTGACTATTGACTTTTCACTACCTGTTTTTCCTTTTTTTATCTGGTTAATGACGCATCCAACTCAGCTTAATGGACAAAGTTCTTCACTAATCACCAAGATAGACAAATAAACAAAAATGATCTACAGTAAAGGTGCAATGTGGGGAAAATAAATTGGGGTTTTGTTGGAAGTAAGCTAAATATAAGTCAATGGTGGGATGTGGCAGAGAAACAGAGATGATGCAGTCTGAGATGACTCATGCGGGGTCTGGAGGGGGGGGAGCATGAGAGCAGATGCCCTTGGGATTTTCAGACTCTGATTTTTTGACAATATGTAATCTATGAAATGTTCCTTCAAAAGCAATGCACATTGGAAGATTCCAATGGACTCATTTGGAGTAAATGTTCTTACCTAACTGCTATGGACTGACGGTAATTTTATATGCAGTGCTTTCTATACACTGAGTGCCACCCGTGTCTAATCAAAAATAGTCACTCCTTTGTTCTCCATCTACTGAGAATACATAGGTGTTCAGAGTCATCCATCACGTGATTTAAAGGATCTAAAGTCAAGGGCTCGACTGATACAGCAGATGGGGACCGGTTCTGAGGTATCAGAATTCCCAAGACGGGCCCCTTTGCAGATCAAGCTGTATTCATACTCAAGGGCAGAAAGACAGGTGAAGATGCAATATAACTGCTTGTAAGTACACAGAGTCAGTAGAGCCAGAAAATCCAGCGGTGATGACAGAATTCCCAAGTGAATGAGATGCATGTTGAAACAGTTCAAGGAAACTGTGTGAGTGGAACTCCAAAATGCATCAAAAAATAAAATAGGCTGATGAGTAGAAGTAAAATGACAGATAAAAGATAAAGAAATTTAGTAAAATATAAATGGCCATATCTAAGTAGTGTACATTATAAAATTTCTTTTATTTTTCTGCCTTTGATTTTATTTTGTATTATAGAAAAGAAACACTTTGGAATTCACTCAGCCAAGTCAACCCAAATGGCAATAACTAATTTACTGGAAATATGTTTTTAAAATTTTATTTAAAGAGAATAAAAAGCAAAATAGAAAAAAGGGTAGTGATAATACAGAATCTCAAAAAAAAGAACAATAAGAAATCACTAGTTGACAACTTACATACTGTCATCTAGGAAATAGTTGTTCAAGTTACAAAATTAAAACATACAAAGTACACATTCAATGAGACTGCTAACAGTTCTGCTCGATGATCTAACAAACACAGTAATATGGTCATTCATCTTACACGCTTAAACATACATGCAGTTGTATCCTTTAGAGCACTTTCTTTTCCTCTCTCTTTTACAGTAGCAATTATGCATTTTGGATTTTATTACTCCTACATTTTTTATTACTTTTTACACTAGAGACACAATGTGATGTTTATAAATATGATTCTTATTTATTTCACTAATGAGGATAGTCTCAAGTTGTCTCCATTTCCTTATGAAGGCCTCAAGATCAGCCTTTTTATAGCTGAGTAATATTCTATTGTATAAAAATACCACATCTTTTTCATCCACTGTGTGGTTGATGGGCATCTTGGTTGTTTCCAAGATTTAGCTATTACAAATTGTGCTGCTGTGAACATGGGTGCACATATATCACTGTGATATGACCTTTTCAGTTTTTCTGGGAAAATACCCAGGAGGGGAATAGCTGGGTTGAATGGAGCTTCCAGTCCTAGTCTTCTGAGAATTCTCCATACTGATTTCCATAATGGTTGCACCAGTCTATACTCCCACCAACAGTGGAGGAGTGTTCCTTTTTCCCCCACAGCCTCACCAACATTTGTTATCAGTTGATTTCTTGATGGCAGCTATTCTTTCCAGAGTGAGATGAAATCTCAATGTTGTTTTAATTTGCATTTCTCGAATGACCAGTGATGGTGAACATTTCTTCATGTATTTATTTGCCATTTGTATATCTTCATCTAAGAACCTTGTGTTCATCTCAGATGCCCATTTTTGGAGAGGGTCTTTGAATTTGGGGGGCTTGATGTGTTTCAATTCTTTATATGTTCTGGATATAAGTCCTTTGTCTGAGGGGTTGCTGGCTAAAATTTTTCCCATTCTGTGGGTTTCCTTTTCACTTTGTTGGTGATTTTTTTTGAAGTGCAGAAACTTTTCAATAATGAGATTCCAGTTGTTGATTCTCTGAAGTGTTTCCCGTGCAGTTTGCATTTTGTTCATGAATTCTCTGCCTACCCCTAGGTCTCCAAAACTTCTACCTACCTTGTCTTCCAGTAGATTTAGTATTTCTGTTTTAATGTTTAGGTCTTTGATCCATTTAGACTTTAGTTTTGTGCATGGTGATAGGCATGGATCTAGTTTCAGTCTTCTGCATGTGGAAAGTCAATTTTTCCAACACCATTTATTAAAGAGGCTATCCTTCTTCCAGTGAACATGTTTAGCCCCTTTGTCAAATATCAGGTGGCTGAGTGTCTTTGTACTTCTACTTGCATCTTCTAATCTGTTTTATTGATCCTCAGATCTATTTCTTTGCCAGTACCATGCTGATTTTATCACTGTGGCTTTGTAGTACAGTTTCAAGTCAGGAATTGAGATGTCTCCTGTCTTGCCCTTGTTGGCCAGAATTGTCTTTGCTATTCTAGGTTTCTTCTGTTTCAAAATGAATTTTAGGAGTGTTTTCTCTAGATCTGTGAGGGATGTTAATGGTATTTTGATTGGGGTTGCATTAAATCTGTGTAACAGTTTTGGGAGTATGGCCATTTTCACAAAATAGGTTCTTCCTAGTCAAGAGCAAGGAATATCCTTCCATTTGCTAATATCCTCTTCAATCTCCTTTTTTAGCATAGCATAATTTTTTAGCTATGCTAAAACTTAAGAAACTAACATTCTTAGTTAGGTTGATTCCTAAGTATTTCATTTTTTAAGATGCTGTTGTGAAGGGTAGTATTTCTGTAAATTCTCTCTTGGTGAATTTTTTGTTTATGTACAGGAATGATTGATTTTTGAGCATTGACTTTGCAGCCAACTACACTGCTGAATTTGTTTATTACCTCCAGTAGTCTTTTAGTGGAGATTTTGGGGTCTTCTATATAGAGTATCATGTCATCTGCAAATAGTGATAATTTAAATTATTCCTTTCCTATCTTTATTCCTTTTATTTCTCCCTCTTGTCTGATTGTCCTGGCCAGTATTTCTAGATCAGTATTAAATAGGAGTGGTGACTGGACATCCTTGTCTTGTTCCTGATTTTAGAGTGAAAGCTTTCAGTTTTTGTGCATTTAGTATAATGTTGGCTGTTGGTTTGTCACAGATGGCCTTTATGAGACTGAGGTAGATACTGTATATTCTGAGTTTCTGAAGGGTTTTTATCATGAATATGTGTTAGACTTTACTGAAAGCTTTTCCTGCATTTATTGTGATGATCATGTGGTTTTTGTTTTTGGTTCTGTTGATGTGGTGTATTACATTTATTGATTTGCATGTGTTGAACCACCCTGCATTCCTGGAATGAATCTCACTTGGTTGTGATGTATAATCTTCTTGATTATTTCCTGCATTCTATTTGTCAGTATTTTATTGAGGATCTTTGCCTCAGTGTTCATTAGTGAGATTGGCCTATAGTTCTCCTTTTCGTTTTGGTCTTTCTCTGGTTTTGGTATCAGAGTAATATTTGCCTTCCAGAATGATTTATGGGGGATTGTTTCCTTTAAAATTTCATTGAAGAATGTAAGGAGTTTGGCATCAAACCTCTAAATTTCTTGTAGAATTCAGATATGAATCTATCAGCACCGGGCTTTTCCTTGTTGGTAAGTTTTTAATTATGTTTTCAATTTCAATAGCTGATACTGGATTATTCAAAATGCTATGTATTCTTGGTTGAGCTTTGGTAGTTCATATGTTTCTAGAAATCTTTCCATTTCCTCTGTGTTTTCTACTCTATGTGAGTAGAGATTTTCAAAGTAGGTACTCATGATCTTTTGAATTTCCATGGGATCTGTAGTAATTTCCCCCTTTTCAGTCCTTATTGCGTGAATTTCAGTTTTTCTTTTTTTTCTTGATAAGGTTAGCTGAAGGTTTGTCAATTTTGTTTATTCTCTCAAAAATCCAGCTTTTCACTAATTCTTTGTATTCATTACAAAGAATTTATTCATTAATTCTTTGTATTTTTTATTTTTACTTTCAATTGCATTGATTTTTGCTCTAATCTTTACAATTTCCTCTCTACTATAAGCTTTTGGTTTAACTTGTTCTTCTTTTTCTAGAAGCTTGAGATGAAGCATTAGGTTGTTTATTTGTGCTCATTCTATTTCCTTGATATGAAAATTTATTAGTATATATTTCCCTCTTAAGACCATTTTCATTGCATCCCAAAGATTACAATATGTTGTTTCCACATTTTCATTGAATTGTAGGTATTGCTTTATTTCTTCTTTAATTTCATCTGTAGCCTTTCTTTAATTTCATCTGGTTGTTCAGAAGGTTGTTATTTAATTTCCATGTATGCATGCAGGTTTTTCAATTTCTTTTGCCATTAATTTCCAATTTCAGTGTGCTATGGTCAGATATTACACATAGGGTAATTTCAATCCCTTTCCACTGACTTAAGAATGTTTTATGGGATAATATATAGTCTATGTTGGAGAATGTCCCATGCACAATTGAGAAGAATGTGTATTCTGATGTGGTTGGGTGGAACACTCTGTAAACATCTACTAAGTCCAATTGCTTGCAGGTATGATTCAGTTCTATTATTTCTTTGCTGACTTTTTGTCTAGTTGGTCTATCTCTTTGTGACAATGGGCTGTTAAGGTCCCCTGTAATAATTGTGTTCTTGTGTATTTGGTTTTTCATGTACATTAGTATTTGTCTTATCCAGTTGGGTGCTCCTGTGTTTGGTGCATATATATTTATAATTGTTAGCTCTTCCTCTTGAATTTTTCCACTAACACGTATGTAGTGACCTTCTTTGTCTCTTTTAATCATTTTAGGTTTGACATTCACATTGTCTGCAAATGGAATAGTTAACCCTGCTTTTTTCTGGATTCCTGTTGCCTGGAATACTGTTTTCCATCCTTTGACTTTTAATCTATGAGTTTCCTTTTGGGTCAGATTTGTTTCTTTATACAGCATATTGTGGGATCATGTTTCTTGATCTATTTTGTCAACTTATTTCTTTTGATAGGTGAGTTAAGGCCATTTACATTTATGGATATCACTGATATGTACTGGCTCAACCTTGCCATGTTATGTTCCAGTTCTTTGCTTTTTGCTTTTTCCTTTTGTTTAATTACTTTTCCTACCTGGTGCTTTCTTTCTGTTGTTGTTCTGGAGATTGTGGTCATTTTTATCTCTATCTAGGATGTCTTTCAATACTCTTTCTGAGTTGGTTTGGTGGAAATTAATTTCTTCAGTTGTTCTTTGTCATGGAAGTATCTTGTTTTTCTATTAAATTTGAATGAAAGTTTTGCTGATTACATCAGTCTGGGTTGAAAGTTGTTTTCCTTCCTAGCTTAAAATACCTCACTCCAAGCTTGTCTTGACTTGAGAGTTCATGCTGAAAAGTCTGCCATGATTGTAATGGGCTTTCCTTGATAGGTGACTTGTGTCTTTTCTCTAACAGCTTTTAGTATGCTATTTTTATGCTTCATGTCTGGGATCTTAATTATTATATGTGTAGGTGTAGATATATGTTGGTTGTTATTGTTTAGTGTTCTATATATATCATTTATCTGCATATCAGATTTTTTCCCCATGTTTGGGAAATTTTCTGCTATTACTTCTGTGAATATTTTAGTTATGTCATTTGCATTGACTCCTGCATCTTCATTGGTGCCTATCAATCTTATATTGTTGCTCTTGGCATCATCTTGAAGCTTCTTGAAGCTTTCATGTTGCTTTGTTATTTTTAAAAGTTCTATCCTTTCATGATCGCTCATTGTGATCCTCTCCTCAAGGTCTGAAATTCTATCCTCAGCTTCATTTAAACTGTTTGGCACACTTTGAATAGAATTTTTGTTTCTTGCATTTCTCTTTGAGTTTGTTACATGAAATCTGTTTGTTTTCTATATTGTTCATTCAAGGTTTCTGTCAGTGTCCCATGCTCCTATATATATATATATTTTAATCTATTTCTTCTCTAGCTGTGCTGAGCAACTCCTTTACTCAGGTTGTTATTTCTGTCTTTACATGAGAGATTACTTTTTATTTGATTTTCTCTATAGCCTTGTAGATTTTTTTTTTAATTTCACTTGCTATCTATTCAGAGATTTCCGGTGTGTTACTTTTGAAGTCCTCTATTTCAGTGTCTCCTGTACCTGCTCCTGGTGGACTACATGTTTGAGATTGTATTTTGCTTTTTCATTTTGCCATTTTCCTCTTTCAGATTGATATTTGGTCCTTCAATCCCACTAGTTTCAACTGTTGGTAGTGTGTATCTTGGGGTCCTACTGTAAGGTTGATGTTTTTCCAACTGTTGTGTCCCACAATGAAGAGGTGGGCCAATCACGGGAATTCTCCCTGCAGGGCCTGTTGGGTGAGACCTATATTCTTCCTAGGCTGACAAGCCTAGGAGCACTGATGGAAATCAACCTCTAGTTCCTGCTGTTATTATGTCTTCAGGTTGTTCAGAGCCACCAGACCTCTCTGCATATAGTATTTGTCTCAGCTGGGACCCTACTGTGTCTCTGGGTGTCCCACAGACCCCCTTAATTTTCCTCAGGTTGTGAGAGGCCCTATTGGCACCTTCCTCAACCTACCTGATATTCTCTGTGTGGAGGAAGGACTCCCTCATCCACTTGCCATCATCTATGGTCTACTTCTGGAGGGAGCTTCACTACTGCTCCTGTTTACCCACTGAAGGTGGCAAACTCTATTCCTATTTTAGGGGCAAACTCCCCTCACTGATGGAAGCCTGCTGAGTTCTTCTGTTTGGATGAGGGGTTACTGAGTCTCGCCTCAATACTGTATGGTTAATTCACTGCAGTCCAAGGTTCTGGGGTGAGGTGTGGCTGTCAAAGATCAACAGCAATACTAGGTCCAGGAGGTGGGGGAGTCCCTGATGGCAGTGGTGGGACTGCAGGGGCATGTGTCGTGGGCTGTAGTTCCTAGATCCTGAGGTGGGTAGCCAGGACTGTGGGGACATGGGAAGGTCCTGGTTCTGGCTCAGCCTGCCTGCTCAAATGGCTGGAGTTCCTGGGTCCTGCAAAGTGGTCTGCTGGGATGGCAGGAGTTGCAGGAGGGGCCCCAGTCTAGCAGGGCCCACTGGCTGGAGTTCCAGGGGGAAATATTTTTCTTATCACTGTAGTTGTTTCCAGGAAATAATTAATGCAGACTGCATTTTAGCTAACAATTTTGGAATCCACTCACCCAGTTTTGTGTGATAATCACTCATAGAAGGTTTCATAGAAGGGCAGTTTCTCTTCACTTTAGCTCACCTGTAGTCTTGGTGGTGGTGGGTATCATGGGGGGAAGGCATTTGCGGTTGTAGTTTTGTTAAAGGGCAAAATGTATCAGAAAAGTAATAGAAAGATCAAATGCTCATGGATGTCAACAGTAAATAAAAAATGGGTTCTTGATGAAATGAAATAATTAATTCATTGAACAAGATAAAGGTAACCATTCTCACATTTAATAATTTTGTTTCTACTTTCCTGACTCCTGAAAATATCTTTTATGCCATCTTGTGCATAGGTTTGTTTTGTAAACAGAGAATATGTTATGCATGTGTGTGCACATGCATGTGTGTGTTTGTGCAATTCTGTCTCCCTTGCTGTATACCTCCTATCCTCCCATTTAATTTTCATTGCATGTAGTAGCAAAATGCAATTCCTTATTATGAAATTGAAATGCTAAATAAATCCATTTTTTTGCTTTTGTCAGTGATGGAATTTTTAATATTTTATTCAAAGTTTAGTTTTTATGGAAATAAATTTAGAACTGTAGAAGAGTCACAAAAGCAGTACACAGAGTTCTTGTGTATCTCTGCCTTCCTTCTCTAATGTTGACAGGTAAGGTAGTCATTGTACAATCATCAGCATTAGCAAAAGGTACTGTGAGAGCACTTTTTACTAATTTATAGAATGTACTTGTATTTCAAGAATTCATACATATGCTCTTTTTTGTCTTCTGAGTCCTGGTCCAGGTCTTCATATTGTATTTATGTATTGCATCTTTTCTATCATCTGTGACTCTTGGTTTTTCTTTATCTTTTATAATCTATGATCAGGGTCTCTACCAGGTTTCTCTATGATCAAGATGTTTTTTCCCTTTTTAATTTACACATATCTTTTTTTTATTTAGAGAAAAAAAGCAAAAAAGAAAAACGGTAGAAATAATACAGAATTTAAAAAAAAACAGTAAGAAATCACTAGTTGATAAATTACATATTGTTATCTTAGAAGTAGTTGTTCAAGTTACAAAATCAAAGCATAAAAAATGGACAATCAAACAATGACAGTACAAACTATTCTCTTTGATAAATTAACAAAAACTTAGTAGTATGGTTATCTGTCTTGCCCACTTAAACATACATACAGTTATATCCTTTAGAGCACTTTCTTTCCCTTTCATTATTACAGTACCTATTACACATTTCAGAGCTTATTACTCTTTCAGCAGCACAAATAGATACTCACAGATACTCACAGAACTTCTCAGGATGCCAGGAACTAAATCTTGGAAACAACCTAAATGCCCATCAACTGCAGAATGGATGAAAAAGATTTGATACATTTCAGCAATGGAATATTACTCAGCTATAGAAAGGATGATTTTGAGGCTTTTATAGGTAAATGGAGGCAACTTGAGACCATATTCGTAAGTTAAATAAATCAGACTCACATCTGCAAATATTGTATCATCTCTCTAGTATAATTTACAAATATCTTATGGGAAGGTATTTGGATGATATAGATAGCCTATTTTTCCTTAAACTTTTCACCCACTAATTTTAACGCCTTTTTTGGGGGGAGGGGTCCTTGTCTACAACATTACCATGTTCACTTAATGGAGATTTCATATCTCTATCATTCCTTCTAGGTCTAATAATTGAAATTCTATTGTAAGGAAAAGTTGTGGGGCATCCCCCATTTATTTACATGTGCATCTAATTAATATACATGTGAACTCATGGATAATTATTTTTATTTGAGGGCCAATAATCCATTATTACCAGTATTTATTTTGATGTTCAGATGCTTCCAGATTTGGGCAGTAAGTAGGTAGTCACAGCTGACTCTTGCATTCTTTCAGCACATTTTCCCCCTTATTGCTTGAGCATTTGCTTAGTTTCTGGCATCCTGAGAAGTTCTGTGAGTATCTTTTAATTCCCTTACCCCAACACCTGTATCAGCCACCTTCCAAAGGGGCACTGATTCCTTTTATTTTTGAGCGGTATCCAGAAAGAAAAATCTGAGTCTAACTTGGGCTTGTGACCACTAAGTGACATCATTTCCAGGGACCCTGCTGCCTCTAGATCTCTCAGTAGGCAGTAGGAAAGAAGGCGAATGCATATCTGATGTTATTGTGTCTGCGTGTATAATAATGTGAGTTCATAATGCCACCTCTGACTTTAACTTTCTCTTCAAGTTTTATTCTAACCTTGTTTCTTTATAACTCCTTTCTCCAATGGTTAAAAAATCATAATATATGTAGTCTTTTGCTCATCTTACTACAAACTCTAAAAGTACATTCTGCAGTTTTAGAATTGTGAATACTTTCCCATGTGAGAAAGGTGCTAACTGAAGTGCAATTTGCATGAACAGCTCTGAACGCCTTTCCATTAGTAGACAGTTAGATATTGCTTTGCATAGTTACACAACTTAGCTCTTTCCTTCCCCAGCTCCTTCAGGGAAGTTCTGTTATTCAAAATACACTCAGGTTCAGATCTCAGTTGGGCTGAGTTGCTTGTGTATTGTGCATGGGAAACACAACCAGGATCAGAGTTTGCAAAAGGTAAACTCAGGTTCAGATTCTGCTGACTCTTCCCCATTTCCCCATCTCCCTGCATTTTTCTCAGTTAAGGTCTGTGATTACTAAACTCATTAGTTTCTGGTCTTTCTTTTAAGTTCTTCTCAAGTGACGGTGAATAAATCAAGTTTTTACATAGTTTTTGTATGATTTCTTACTGTACTATACTGTACTATAAAGTAAGCTTTTTGCATATTCCATGTAATAAGACATCCTGAATATCATTTTTTATCAGTTCACGTTGCTCCATGCCATTCTTTTTATAGTTGTATAAAGCTGCATTCTGTGACACGGCACAGTTTAATTCACCCATATTCCCCTGTATGCTTATTTAGGTCATTTCCAGTATTTTGTAAGTTAGGAATAATCTTTTTCTGCAATAAATAATTGTTTATATATTTATTTACTTTTACTGTTGGAGGCCTATTTTCAGAGTACGTCTCTGGAAATGTGGAATAGCTCAGCCAAAATGCAAACCATAGCTTTGCTAGGTAAGCCTGGGCTGTACCCAGAGGGTTGTACCATTCAGCAATGCGTGAATGAATGTCTATTTCCTGACTTTTTCAGCAGTGTATTTGCACGCATTTTAAATTTTGTCAATGGAACAAGGGCAATAGTGGTGTCTCAGAGATTATTAAAATTTACATTTCTGTAATTAAAAATGAGCTTTAACTTTTTACATATATGTAAGGTCAAGATTTACAACATTTTTGTGAGTTGTCTGTTGGTATTCCTCTCACTTACTTGGGCTTTGATCTTTTGTTTTTCATTTCTAAAGAACTTATAAAATTTAGGAATATCATTTTTTTCTGGTGGTCTCTTTTTCACATATTTTCCTTAGCAAATGAGTTATCTGTTGACTTTGTGTTTGATGTTTTTCTCCATGCAAAAGTTACATTTGTCAATTATTTCTCTACTTGCATTTTGACACTGATTCATAATTAAAAAGCTTCTTCTACCTTGATGTCAAAAGAGAATTCATTCATGTTTCTCTCAGATCTGTGAAGCTATTTCTTTCTCCTTTTTCCTCCCTTCTCTTCCCGGTTCTTCTTTCCATTTAGACTGCTGATCCATTTGGAGGCTGTTCTTGGGAATGGCAAGAGACATTAATCTAAATGACACACAGTTAGTCCAGGTCCATTATTTTAGAGACTATTATTGTTCCAATGATTTAAGCTTCCTCCCTCCCTGCATAGTAAGTTTTTACTGGTGTTTGAGCTGGTTTCTCAACCTTGTACATTATTCCCTGGTCCAATTTGTTCACGGTACTGCTGGATGACTTCTTGTGATTGCAGAACTTGTGTTTTGTATTCCAAAGACTGTAAGCCTCAATCTGTTTGCTTTCTTATTCAGCTGGTAACAAGTTGGAAGTCCTTTTATTCTCCTGAGAAGTATAATTTTCTTCGACTCAGCTAATGCTTTTATATTGCAATTGATTTAGTTAGATGTAATTGCAATACATTCTTCTGTTAAATTCAAATTTACCTGTATATATTTGATTCCTTCCTTAAGATGAAGGAAAAACTTTAAGTAGTACATTGACAAAAACAGTGTTAAAAAGTATATTTAAAACAAAACCACTACCACAAAACCACTCTCCCAGTCTCTCTGTGTGCTTACATTTATTCTTATATACCAAATTTAACTCCTGTTGGTCTTTCTCATATTAGTATTTCAAAAATATTTATTTCTATAATGATAAATACATATAATTATTCCTTAATTTGTGATGTAAGCCATTGTTTTAAAACAACCAATCATGACAGCAGAGACCTTGGTTCCCTGCCTCTCCTTTACCCCATCATATTTAACTAGGAAAATCCCAAGACTGCACCATGTATTTGCTCTCTCAATGGTTGCAATCTTTTTCACACTTAGCTGAACTTTTTCAACTTTCTCTTTCCAAAAAATAACTTAGAATACATAATTTTTTTTCATCTTGTAGTGGGTTTAAAAATTTAGCTAAAACACTGAAGCTGCATTTATCAGTTTTTGAAAGCATTGTTGAATATTGAGTCCTTTCACGAAAGATGAGGAAATTATTCCACTTTCAATGATTCATGGTATCTCTGTC
The DNA here is from genome assembly GCA_004027295.1 of Dolichotis patagonum. Classification (NCBI taxonomy): domain Eukaryota; kingdom Metazoa; phylum Chordata; class Mammalia; order Rodentia; family Caviidae; genus Dolichotis; species Dolichotis patagonum. The sequence continues at coordinate 120,595 of PVJX010001346.1, forward strand.
ACCCCTTTCCACTTCCTGATTTCTATTGGTAGACTCAAGACTTTGTATTACACTTCACTTAATTAAAATAACAAAAATTATAATAAATACTACAGTAAAACAAAAATATAATAAACTATAACATAAAGCCACAATAAAATGTTTCCTTATTCAAGAATTAAAAAACTTGTATTCGGTTCAGTTTTATAAGCATGGTGAAAATAGCTATCTAAACTTTCTGCCAAAAGAGTTTAAATTCTTTTCATTCCTTTCATAGAAAAAATTTTCCCATTTGTTATTTATTTATTTTTTTGAATTTTCTTCTTGGTTAGCAAAATTATGTCTTTATGGCATTTTAATGAAACATGTGTGTGAATTATACTCTTTGAGTCACTGCATATTTGAGAATTTCTCTTTTTTTACAAAGAGTAAAAGTGAAGTTGGAAAAATTTTGATTTATGCACTTGTTAAGGAATTTAGTAGCGTTGCACTAGTATTTCTTTGTTGTCACATTTGTTTGGAGAAATCTAGAGCTACTTCTGAAATTCAATAACTTATTCAAAATGAAGGTGCATCCCTCAGTCTCCCTGAGTGACAAGTGGTGCATAATGACCCTTTTCAATCTAAGTCCCTAAATTGGTTCAGCTAGAATGCATCTTCTTCCATTTACGCTACAGAATACCTGAAATTTATCTCTGACCATTCTGGGGGCTGGAGGTAGAACACCTGAGTTCCAGGTTGCCGGACATTTAGCTTCGTGGTGAGGGCGGCTCTCCACTTCCAAATTCCTCTGGGTTGTTTCACCCTCTGGAGGAGAGAAGCGCTGTGTCCTGTCATGCCAGCGGGCAGCACGACAGGAGTCGTGGATGTCACGCGAGTGTGCTTTTAATAAGAGCCTTAATCTCATTTACCAGGCAATAGCTTCCTGGCCTAACAACTTATTAAAGTTTATTCTTGCCTCTTAATTCTACTGCATGGTTCATTCTACTTTAACATTTGAAATTGTGAGGGAGCACATTCAAATGTAGCATGCATATTCTCTTTCATAGTGTGTGGATTTGAGAACATGTTCTTTTTTTTCTACAAGCCTAAGTATCTGAGTATTACGTCCTTGCTATGGGCTCTTGAGTAGGGCATGTTTTGAGTGCTCTGATATTTTCATTTTGTTTGTACTGTAGGTAGTTTTGAAGCCAGCACTAAAGATTCTTTTTCTGCAGTGATCAATCAGATTTTTACTATGCGTTCTGTTTAATTCCATCTCCTTTTTACTTAGAACTGTTTTGTTATTTTTTTCTTTTATCTGAATTACAGGGCATCTGTTGCTTTAATTTGCTTGAAAACATGAAGCATCCCTGTCAAAATATTTTTCTTTCTTGGAGGTAACGCTTCCCAAGATTGCCTTCTTTACTGTCGTTCATATGTTTTCTTTTTTTATTTTGTCATTGTTGTCTTTGTATTTTTTGCATATGTCTCCTCTCCTCCATTTAAAAACATTTATTAATTTAGAGTGTTGATGATTTTGTCTAATTCTTCCTTTGATCTTCTAAATTGTACAAAGATTTGTCTTGGCTTGTTTCCTTGTTTTTATGGGAAGACTTTGAATATTTTTTTTAAGGAATAAGCATCTAGAGTGAGAAGAGATATTTGGTATTGTTTTTCCCTGCTGTTCTGTCATTTGCCTGCTTATTAGAGATATGATAAAAGCTGGAGACAGAGGCTGAACATGGCTAGACAAATCCTCTCAGTACATCTTTACCCTGTTTTTTTCTCTTTTCTTTGAGGCAGTGTTTCCCTGTGTAGTACAGGCTGGCCCCAGACTCCCTGTGATCCTCCTGCCTCAGCTTCCTGAGTGCTGAGATCACAGGCCTGCATCAGTGTGCCAGGCTCTTACCCTATTTCATGATTTCTTTTATTCAGGTTTTTGGAGAAGAACTTGTAAGGTACTTTCTGCCACTGTTTTTCTATCTGGCCCTCTATTGTTTTGCTATGTGACTTTTCTTTATTTTTATACTGCCTATGTATGTGTGTGTAGGTGGAAGATGAAGAGGAACAAGGTGGAGGTGGAAGGTGGAAGATGAAGAGGAACAAGCAGAAGAGAGAAAAAATTAAAAAAGATAAAAACAGGAGAATGTTGCATATGATATTGTTCAGTTTGAAAGCTATATCATGTTCCTTCTCGTATGCAGTGTGCTTTGCTCAGTGTCATCCTTAACATAATACTGAGTTGAGGTTTGTATCTTCTGTGTCCCTCAAAAACTTATGTTCTAAAGACTTGGTTTCCAAGACTTGGTTGGGACCCCAACCCCTTCTCCCTCTTTGATTCCTGGCTACTGGGAGGTGGGCACCCTTCTCCACCGAGCCCCACTGTCTCATCACATATCCCAAAGGCTACAAGAGACCTTTCCTCTTGTAGTTGATATTCTTTAGGTATTTTGTTAGAGCCACAGAAAGCTGACTGACACATAGCTGTCCTCCCTTAAGGGGATGGTGACAGGAAGCCCAGGCAGGACAATGGCTCTGCTGAGCACACTGCATGGGCACTTTTATGTAGAGCATGTTAGTCTACATACTAAAGTGTCTTGGTGAAGTAGTCACCATTACTCTCCCATTCTACATGACAGAAAGGATTACCTGAGACCACACAGCAAGTAAATGGAGATGCCCGGGACTGAAACCCTGGACTGACTGGCTTCAAGGCTGATCTGCTAATCAGCTCACATCCCTCATGGAGGAATGGCCTCTAAATCATTTGCTGAAGTCTCAATTCCTTTTCTGTTTGTTTGCCTCAGAATCTGCAGTCTTTTTTGTCCTGGCGTCTTTATTAGTATTTTCTTCTTAGCACATGTGTACAGCACATGATGTTTGCATTCATCTCAGGGAGTGGGTGCGTGTACAGGACACAGCATGGTTCTTTTTTAATCCCCTTCGCTTTCCCACTGACCTTCTCCTCCGCCTCTCAATCCCCCTCCTCATTTTCATTCTTGTTGTTATTATAATTCTTAGCTCATGTTGATGACCTATAATGCTGACATCCATTGAGCTTTAGGTTCCTGCAAAGGTCAGATCCTTACACTACTGACTTTCCTTTGGCCTCCCCTCTCCCTCCTTCTGCCTTTTCCTCCTGGACCCCTGTGCATTTGTAAGAAGTATTCCCTTGTGTCCACCCTTCGTTGTTCTCTTTGCTTTTACTTTTCCTTACTGAAATAACATATGGTGTTTAAACTCATGTGACTGATGTATTTCACTCCACATTGTGCTCCAGATGTATCTGTTTTTCTATAAATGTCTTGAATTTGTCCTTCTTTATAGACAAGTAGTATTCCTTTACATATAGATACCACATTTTCTTTAACCATTCATCTACTGATGGGTATACCAGCTGCTTCCAAGATTTAGCTACTATTAACGGTGCCACTATAAAAGTTGGTATGCATTCGATGTCCTTTATTTCTTGTCATTCAAATCATTCAGAAGCCTTCATGAACTTACATTCTAGTGTTTCTTAGGCATGTGCCTCATCATGCTGGTTTCCAAGGAGCCTTCCTAAATCTCACTCTCAAGATTGGCTTGTGATCACTGGTTCTCCTTTCTGTGTAGAACCTGATTTGTATTCTCTTGATGAAAAGGATGAAGAACAATTCCTAATCCTTAGAACTTAAAGTGGCATCACAAAGCCAGATGCTGGCGGCTGGCGCAGACTATTGGAGTTGCCTTGGGAAAACCAGATGCCTTCCAAAAGTGGAAAATAGATACTCGTGTGTGGCTGCATTATCCTGGGAGAATGGAGGGGACCTTTTCAGCCTTACTGCCTGTCTGACAACTTAAATGGTAGCTGACTTGATTGGATCCACTTCCTTAAGCCTATTGTTGACTTCTGATATGCAAATTAGGCTGAGCCCATTGTTACCTGGTAGAGAAATTAAAAAACAAGGAACATGTCTGTGCTTTCTATTTGGTGGCATCTTTCAATCCATCATGCAGGCCAAGTTTTGCAAATCTTTGCCTTCCTCCATTGACCTTCCTATTGCACTAGATTCCTGTGTGGACATGCAAGGTCAATAGTGTCATGGCACCTTTATGGCATCGGGCCTCGTCCAGGGTGTCACTTTGGAAAGGGCAGGCAGGGCAATTTGTATGGACAGAGAAAATAAGGGATCAAAACCTGAAGAAGTGGGAAATCATTTTACTAAGCACATTAAAATAAAGAATAAAAACAGGAGAGACAGGGAAGAGGCAGGAGAGAGGGGGACCAGGATGGAAAGGAAAGAATAGAGAAAAGTCAAGAAAGACACCAGGACTTTACCTATTATCTAGAGTTGAAGTTCTGACAAGCTTGGGAGAGAAAGCTTGGTTCAGGAATTGCTGAGGCTTTCCTAACACGTACCTCGGGCCACATCCTCGCTATAACTGTAGTGTGAGGCGTTTTCACTCTGGCTCCAGAAATCACACAGAGATGGAAAATGGAGCTCTCCACGGTCTTAGTGGAAAATGGAGCTTTCTGTGACCCAAGATTTCTTGCTACTCACTGAAATAGAGGGACCTGCTTCACCCGTACTAACCAAGAGCTCTAACATGCTTTGAACTGTTGAATCCCAGGCTGGATGCCCTACTCTTTGCTGCCAGTGTGGCCAGATATTTAGTGGCAGTGACTACACAGTGCCCTGTCACTGGGAAGAGGAACCAAAAGGGTTGCCAGATGCTGGGAAACTTGAGTGTCACGAGTAGCTAACAGTTGCACTCCAGAATCAGTTTTTAGTAACTGGCATGTACTTCTAAGGCTCTTTCAAACTCTCTTCTAACCTTCTCTTCATCCACAAATAATTCTCTTGAAGTTATTTTTGTTTGTTTCGTGGTTTTCTTTTTTGAAACCAGTGTTTGAAGTCCATGCTTTGATTTCAGAATCACTATTTATTCCTGCAACAGGTAGATTCTGAAGAGGATGGAGATTGGCAGTGAAAGTGGTGGAGAGTTAAGGTTGCTCTGATAAGCACACACGATGTCCGCCCTCGAAGGCAATACTTCTACAGTGTTGCTGGCATGTGTAGAGAGAGAGAAGGGAGTAGGGCTAGGTTAGGGCCAGTCTCCTCCATCAGATGTCTATAAACTGGCTGGACACTTAACTGCTCTAGTGACATGTTCTCCTAAGTGACGCAGGGCCAGGACCATTGGCCTCGCGTTGTTCAGTCTAGTTTGACTTATTTGTAAACCTGGGCAGTGGCTGTGGAGGAGGAAAAACAATTCTGTTTCTGAATAAAAGCACCTCATAAACTTTCCATAAATCAAGGTGTTCAGGGAAAATATAGTTAGGCTAACTTTTCTGGTTTACAAAATTTAAAATAGAAAATTATGTCTATGTCAACCGATCATAAGAGCTAGTTTTTATTATATTGTGTGTATTTATTTTTATTTATTTTATGATAGGGTCTCACTATGTAGTACAGGTTAACCTTGAACTCAAAATGTAACCCAGGCTGGTCTTAAACTCATGGCAATCCTCCTGCTTCAGCCTCCTGAGTGCTGGGCTTATAGATAGATGTGTGTCACCATGGCTGACTGAAATCCTTTTTAAAAACAACAAGAGTATAGGAACCATAGACTGATCTTTATTTTGTCCTGAAAAATTTATGGTAGCTGAGGGCCTGCACGTTGAATTTGAGTTTCATTATCTAGTAATACAGTTATAGAAGTTTTTGGACCAATGGTAGAATCCCATGCTGTCCTGACACAAACCTGCCTTGCTGCCATCTGCTTCTTTAGGGCAGTGGAGTCTACTGGAGCAGGCAGGAAATGAGGACAGAGTCAGGAGATGCAGGCCAAGGCTCCATTTCCTCTCGGCCACAGATGAGTGGCTCACAGACCTGGCACCACAGCTTCCTTCAGCTTTAAGTCCTTTTCCAGTAAAATGAGGCATTGCTTGCTAAGATTTGTAAGGAAAATTCCAGATGTAAAGGGGAAGAAGAGAGAAAATAAATTAAAGAAGGTAGGACAGGTTCAAATGACCTGGGTGTCTCTTCTCTGCTTGTGACATGGATAACATTTCTAGCGCATAATTATTCAAACACCCTGCCCCTCTGCTTTGCTATGGGATGACCGCTTTGATGGTCAGCCAACTCCCTGTCTATGACTCAAGGTAGGCAACTCAAGCTGCAGGACTGACATCAAGAAGGACAGACAAACCAGTTCTGGAAAAGTGACTTTCTGGGCGAGAAACTGTCAAACAGCTGCTAGGAAGATTTGGGGAAAATAGATGAACAGAGAGGATATGTAAGAAATACGTCTCTGTGTTTTGTGAAATGCTTTCCTCTCTTCACATGTAAGTAAATCTTTAAATTGCTTCCTAATGCTTTTTGTATGCTCAGCTGTGTCTTCCTCAACTATCATAGCAGCTGAGATTGGTTCTTTTCTTTTTTTAACCTGCAGGAGAGGTTTTTCCAGAGAGGGAATGAGAGATTGTAGGCACATCCCAACCCTCGCAGAATATTCCCACAATATCTGTGCTGTGCGTTTCTAGGAGGAGGCGTCAAGGCAACTGTTGTTAAAGGAAAATGTTGAATCACAACGACAGGGTGAAATTTAAAAAATGTGAAACTAGGGTAGAAGAACTTTGTCGGTGGTGGGGAAAAGGAAGTTTGTTGTCTTTATTTTCTGCTTTTAAAGCAGAAGTATTCTATTGATGGCCCACCCACCTGCTTGTTTAAAACTGGAAATTCTTTCACCAGAGATCACATGCCCACTGTTGAGAAGCTCTGGGAGTGATTGGCAGGGGGTAATGACAGGGTGATGTGGAGACTGAGGGCAGAGCTGGCAGAGAGCCCTGGGGCTGAGATGTTCCCCGCAAGATTCTCTAAAGGGCTCCTGCAGAAGCTGCCCTGGGCTAGGCTGCTTCTCCTCCACGTGTCTCTCCTACCCACAATATGTTCCACAGCAGCGGGGAAAAGAGGCGTGCAGCAGTCTGTTTTGGCTTGCTCTGGTTTTTGGTTCTCTGGTGATTTGAAGGTCCTCGCCAGCAGTGAAGCGATCTAACCTGGTTGAAAGCTAACAGATTGCTGTGAATGCATGACAAAATTAGATCAAGTCATTTATAAACATTATTCTAAGTAAGAATGTTCCAGCCGCTGGTGGCCTGGGTGTCAGAGCTGCAGTTAGAGTGTGGGAGTTTGTTGTTCTGCCTTCAGATGTTTATGTAACTCTCTCATTATTCTGTTCTGGGATTTTCATGAACTCTATTCTTTTACTTAAAAATATGCTTGTAGAAGGAGTTTTGGAGATAGGAGACAATCTGAGGAATGGAGATTAGTAGGCTATCTTGTACTTTAGAAATTAATTGGGAAAAATTAAAATCTCTCTCAAATGTGTTCTTGATTCATTCAGAGCCAATGATATAGCTATTCCATGATATGGGTCTTTCTACCAAAATATGTCACCCAGATTAAAAACAAGCAAAAAATGATATTTTTTCCAGTGTGTATGTCTTTAAGAAAATGATTTCTTAAACAAATCTTTCAGTTTTGTCTTTGGGTTATATTTAAAAGTGTAAATATTTAGCACAGGTAAGACCTTTACTTAAAATAGTAATTAAAACACACACACACACACACACACTCACAAGAACACACAAACACACACAACTACTGGTACTATACATGTGTAAATACATAAAATAAAAATGTTTATTAGTTACCTTATATTCCACTAAAACTAGTTTTTGTGAAAAAGCATTTTTAATTCATCTTGGATGCAGAGAGAAGATAAAAAATGTTTTCTTTGTTAATTTAAAAAATAAGCATTTCTACCATCCAGTGGACATCCTGGTGAAACTACGACATGAAATTTTTTATCTTCCTCCTTGGCATTCTAACTTTGTAGTTCAGTCAGTTTGCCTATGTGTTGCATAACCTCTGCTTTGTAACTAGATTGAGTGTGCTTTCTACAAAGCACTTAACAGAATTTTGCAATTTATTAGAATGGGTATAAGAGAATTCCAGCTGCTCATCTTTAGGTAAATACTGAGATGTTTGGAAAAACAAACCTTATTTATTATGCACAAACATACTCTCTAGTGGTCTACAACACCTTGGAATAGAGACTCATGACTTCTTGGGCTGATGGACCTGCTACTGAAGAGGCCTTTTCTGGGGGTTAGAACACTCTTAGAGGTCCTGCTCCAAGGCAGATCTGGAATCTGGGCACATGCAGATGCATAAAATATAAGACATCGAATGATCAATAAGCATGTCCCCAGCATTCAACTTGGGGCTTCAGGAAACCTATTCCTAAGATTAGGGCTGTGCTAACCTAGGTAGGGAAGGATATTATTGGATGGAGGAAGAGCACATATGAAGTTTGAGGAATTAGAAGAAATAGGGCACTAAAGCAATTTCATTAAGAATTTGGGGCATGAAGTGTCTCAGTCTTCAAAGATGTATGCTAGAGTCATCACCTATGAACAGGTCTACCTTTGCTTTTTATGAAGGCCTTTGCTGGTTCTGGCTGATAATTAGTTGACTAAGGAAGAATTATGCAGATGAGATATATTTCCTGTTGTGCATATTACATAGAGTTGGCTGACAGGGCTGTAAATGTTTGAAAAGATGAACAGTGAGACAAGCCCACCATCATCTTCCCACCACCCAGCCTACCAGCCTATCTCATGAGATGCCCAGATGAGTTCTTCTATCACCATGGTGTGTCACTGTTCCTGTCTGTGCCAACACTGTTTGTACTCAGGATTCTACCTTACTGCCTCAGAGCTTTGATTTATCTTCTCTCCTGAATCCCCTACTTTTCTCTCTTTCTATAAGAGCATTGTCATCAGCATGCCAAAAAGTTCTAGAATTTTCCATCTTAAACAGTCATGACTTCCCAGGGGAGCCAATCTACTCTTTATTCTCCTTACAGAAAAACATCTTCAATATATCTTATACTTGGTATCTTTCCTGTTCTTTCTTTCTTGCTTTCTTTTCATTCCAATAAGGCTTTCTGTTGTGTACAACCACTTATCTGCCACCAGTGACCTCCAGGTTACCAATTCTGTGGTCATGGCCCTGAATTTTTCTTAGAATGTACTGGGCATTTCAGCTCATAGGTTCACACTTTTCCATGCTTTATATCCAAAACTGACAAGACAGGACATCCATTAATATTCTCTCTACTCCCCACCTGTGCCTCTTCTTTTGGGCTTTCAAGATGGATGTATCGAGATATTCAGTGCAATGCTGTCCTGCTTTATAAATCCAGCTCTTCTTCCCTCTTCACCATATTGTGACATGGCTTCTTCCCCCACCAGGTTTTTCATCTACTTTATTCATTTTGCAGATTGTGCTTAACCTACGAGCAAGGTACCTCTAAATTTGAAAAACACTTGAAATGGGTCTACCCTCTGTCATGGTTTATGTTGGTGGCCCCCAGGCCTCATGTATTTGCATTGTACATTTGTGACTGGTTCATTGTCTAGTGCTTGGATTGATGGTGTCAGTGCTACACCCTCCTAGAGGCTGGAGCCAGGATGTGATGTAATGACAGGAAGAAGGGGTATCTCTCTCTTGCCGCTTGCTGTTTGCAGCCGCCAAAAACCACAGTCCCGCCATGCCAACATGCCTTGGAGCCAACTGAATATGGACTAAAACCTCCAAAAACTGTAAGAAATAAACCTTTCCTTTCCCAACTTTGGGCATCAGGTATTTTGTCTCAGCGATGAGTAAAAAATAACTAAGACACCCTCTCTCCAGCTTTATTAGTTCTCTGCTGAGGTTAAGCAGCAACTTCTCTCACCAGAAGTACTGTGAAGATTTCCTACCTGGTTTTCCAACTCCCAGTCACCCATGTACCATTGCAACCCATGTATTTTTTAAAATCTTAATTTTTTCATATATATGTGTATACATATATATATTATATATTATATACATATATGTACAACATCACACAATTCCCTTATTGAAAACACTACAGTGAAAGTAACTTGGGCTTCTAATAGACTCCAAGCCCTGCACTGTGGTCTATCGCCTGGTCTCTGCATCTGTTCTCCACCCTTGCCTACCGTCCTGGTCCCCTGCCTCCCATCAGTCACTTTGATTGTTTCACGTCCCAGGTCAGTCATAGCAAAGTGCTTAGTGGTTTTCTCCTAGGAATATTCACATTTTTTCACACTTCACATGGAATGTCTGTACTCTAGAATCCTTATCCTGAGTCTGTCATTCTAGTCAAGTTTATTATTATTATTATTATTATTATTATTATTATTTTGCTTTATGTTTGGGTCTTAGGACCACAGCTTCCCACACAAATTTTGTTTAAGAAATTTTACATGTATCTACGGATGTCACTTTTTAAGCCAATGTTTACTGCATATTTAGTATGTTCCAGATACCAGGCTATTTTTCATAACAACCATGTGAAAACTCAGCATTTTAATAAGATAAAGGCCTATTTTCTGAAAAGATTAATGTGGCTGAGAAGTGTGTGCAACACATCCATTGTAGCCAACAGATGTCTTAGAGCCACGGACATTTCAGATCTTAAAAGAGGTTCGTGGACGAGTTTCCCGCATGGCCTAAGGTGAGGGCGAATCAGCTGCCAACATGCGTGGCACTGTAATGATCCCCTGGCACTGCGCTCCATCTTTACACAAATGAGCTTATTTAACTGTCATTACCAACTCATGTGGTATTGCTGTCCTCCTGCTAGATATGAGGACACAAAGATTACGAGAAGTCCAGTAATTTCCCTAGGTTACACATCTACTGTGGTAAGCTGTGGTATTTTCATCCAGAAGCCTGAGCTTTTTGTCTGCATAATCACACATTAGAATGAAGTCTTCACATTTTAGAATGAAGCCTTTATTTATGGTTTTATAAAACTTCATGAAGCAACACCAGTGTGATGACCAGGAATGGTCGCTTGCAGTGTATGTATGTAAATGCAGAGAAAGGATCCAACATAGTGTACACTGAATTTAATAGTGGGTGTGTCTAAGGGGAGCATGGCGTAAGGTCAAGGCTGAGGATGGTCCTCAAAGAATCTATGCTTAACTCGAAGATTTAAACATACTATTTTACAGAGGGAGTATATCCATCTTTATTAAATGACAAAAAATACTTGAAGGGAGGTCTTCTATTTCACTTAATTGTGAAGGCATAAATGATCATTCCTTTCCATTTATAAGTGACCACCTGACAGCTGGCTGCTTCTAGCTCTCATTTGGCTTTTATATGTTTTAGAAGACTCCTGTCTCCTTTCATGTGCTGTGCAAGCCTTGTAAGCTGCAAGGGACATAAAAAATTAAATTCATTAGCAATTCGATAGAGAAATGCTTCTTCACATTTCTTTGCACACATTTTTATTTATGATATTTAATATCTTATGAACAAGTTCTTGGTTGATGAAACAAGTATCACAGTCTCCTTCTTTCCCCAGAATTGAAGCTTAGCAATCACATTTGCAAACTACCGGAGCTGGTGATCATGGTGCTTACAGTGGTGTCAATATGGAATAGCAGTATCTCTCCCCTTGTTGTCCTGAGGAATGTTATGCAGGACCATTCCGCAAATGGGACAGTGACACTAATAATGAACGGCTTCCTTCAGGCATATTTCTACCCCTTTTGTACATATACTGTCTTTTGAAGCTCATATTATGAAGGAAGAAGGATGTGACATATTTTGAGTCATTTTCCAGATGAGAAAACTGAGATTAAGGAAGGTGATGTGATTTTCCCATTGTTACAGCCACTAAGAATCTAAGATTCAAAGTCAGGTTCCCTACATCCAAAGACTGGCATTTTCCATTTACTGTGTTGCCTTCCAAATTCCTTCAGGGTTGACCACATGCTGTTTTATATTTATAGACACTATAAATTGCATTTTATACATTTTATAATTTGCAGTAAGACTAAAGAGTAACTAGGACACCAAATTTAAAAGGAAAAAATAAAAAAACACTGGGCGCCAGTGAATAAACTTGCAGCAGAGAACTGTTTGCTAGCACTCCCAGTTAAAGGGAACTTTATTACCATTTGATTTCTGCTGTTTACATTAGATGTGAAAGTTAAAGATAAACACCACTTTGGGGAAACATTAAAATGCTACAAGCAAGTTCCATTTTATTTAACTAACTGACACCATTCTTGAAATCCTATAAAAGTACTCTTTTTGCATTTGAGGAATGCAAAAATATTTTATTTCTCTTCATGGGATATTACAGGTAAGACTCTGCAAATGAACACTGGGTTTTTCATACATTAAATAAAAACTCAGGTCATAGATTGTCAAATTTGGAAAAACCTCTAGAGATTATTTTTAAAAAATTTCTTACATTTTGTCCTTCTTATGCTGCCTCAACTAAAATCAGTCTGCCTTTGATTATGTAACATATACCCGCACCAAAATCTTCCTCATTTGGTTATGGATCTATGTATTTCTGTTGACCTCTAATCTGCAGTCTTAACGACTTTCATCTTCTGCCCCAGTTTTACATCCAGAGTTACACAGGTGGGAGAATATTTTGTAAAATGCAAAGTAGAAATCACATATGAACTCTTAGAGCAACATGAATTTTATCCAATCCTCCTTGTGCTTAGGCAAATAATAAGAAGATTAGAAACATTTATGTACAACTTGAAGAAAGGCTTTCACTTCTCCAATTTTGCCATATCTCAAGTAAACATGCCATTTTGCTTTAAATTTAAGTGTTCATGTTGTGCAAAAGCCTTATCAGGGTGTTCCAAATGAACACAGTTTTAGGGAGAACAATGACTTTTGTAAACTGGTAAAGAAATTTGCTCCATCAAACCACAGACCCTTAAACTCACACTGATAAATAATTTAAAATATCCATTGTCCCACATATTTGCAGCTATGATCCCACTTCTAGCAGCTTTCCATTCCTGCTAGAATAAATTACCAAAAACATATTGTTTTAAGCCATATATACTAACTATCTTTTGGTTCTATAGATCAGAAGTCCAGTATAACTCTCATTAGGCTAAAAGCCCTTTGGCATACAACAAGGTTGGATTCTTTTTTAATGTTCTGGGAGAAAATATATTTCTTTTGCTGCTTCTATCTTCTAATGGCCATGCACATTCTTTAGCTCATGGTGCCATTTCTCCATTTTTAAATCCGGCATTAAGGCATCTTTCTGACCCAGCATGTATCATGACCTTTTTTTCTTGCTGTCTTTTGGCTCTCTTTTCTGAACAGAAGGACCTTTGTAATGAAGTTGACCTCACTTGGATAATCTAGTATAGTCTCCCTACCTTAAGTTCCGCTCATTAGAAAACTTAATTCTGTCTCAAATCCCAATTCCCCTTTGCTGTGTAACCTGAACTATTGACAGGTTTTGGAGATTAGAACATGGAAATTTTGGGAGGAAGAATTACTCTACCTACCACGCTGACCTTTCAAAGACTTCCTTTTTCCTTGCTATCCACCCCATTTTCCATGGCATCCTAGTTCTTATAGTCTGCATGTCTGCAGAACCATCACTGCCCACATGGCACCAAGTTCTGCTGTTACTGTGGGCTGTACAAGGGCCCACTCAAACCATCATGACAGCAGCAACCTCTGAGTTTCTTGTGGCTGAACAGGAAGAGATAAATCCAGGGAAAACAGCTCCCTGGGTGGCCTTGAAAACAGCATGGCCTGGTGCTCTAATCTCAAACAAAGAATTTGAAAGGAATTTACCCTTTGCATCTGAGATTCTAGGAAGGGTTGGGTTTGAGCTATTCCTGAGTTTCTCTCCAGACATCTTTCTTACTGTCTTGGTGCTCAGTATTTGACTTCTTTTCTGTGATGTTAATCTCTTTAGAAACTGCATCCTCCAGTGCAAGAAATGTTCATCCACTTCCTTTGTGCCCAAACAGCAAGTTTTTCAAATCTTTTTGCTGTGCTTTTTGCTCCTGATTCATCCTACAAATCTGACAAACAGTAGTTGGCAATACCCAAGCCATGCTCTGAATGATGTCCTGATTTAAAATATTCTCCAACAGATTCATTAATTATCACCTCCAAACTCAGCCCTTACAGGTTCAAGTCATGGATAAAATCTAGCCAAGTTTTTTTCTGGAATATAATATAAACGACTTTTATCCCAAATCCCGGTAGAATTCTTATTGTCACCTACAGTCTCATGATCTTGTCCCTCACCATTCTGGTCTTCTGAGCCCTCACAAAAATTGCTCATTAATGTATGTTTATATTATTTTAGGACTGGTCTCACATGCTTCTCCTAAGTTTTCCAAACTCTTTCTGAAATTCAGTTCCAAGGGTTTCAGTCCATATCATCAGGTATAATGACACACAGGACCCTTGTTCTTGGTATCAATTTCCTGTGATAGCTTTCTATCACTGTGATAAAAATATTTGAGAAAAAAAACTTAACTGGAAGAAAGCTTTGTTTTGGCTAATAATTTCAGTCCACAATTTCTTGGGCCTGTTGCTTTGGGTCTTCAGTGACACTACATTGTGGCAAGAACAGGTAGTATGCAAGAGTTGTTCCACTCATGATGGTGACTGAGAATTAGAGAGAGGGAGAGACTAGAATGTTTGGCAAATCAATGTCATCTTCCAAAGCACATCCCCCAATGACTTAACTTACTTCTGTTAGGCCCCACCCCTCAAAGATTCTACCAAATCCCATGAGTGCCATAAGCTTGCAAATATGCCTTTAATATATTGGACTTATGGAAGTGACTCCAGATCAAAGGTATGGCACTACTCTAACCATCTGATAGGCAAAAATAAGAACATTGTCCAAACTACAAAAATGATCAGTCACTATGTAAATCTAATATTAATGGCTGATGATGTCTTCTTTTATTATATCTATCTATCTATCTATCTATCTATCTATCTCTTTAGCTTTGTTCTGCTCTTCTTATTTTGTAGCTAAGTCACAGAGTCATCCCTCCTCCGGGGAAGTTTCAATTTCTGTAGTTCCAATGATTTATAGTCAACTACACTTGAAAAATGTTACATGGAAAATTCCAGAAATAATCAATACATAAATTTTACATTGTGTGCCATTGTAAGTAGCATGATAAAATTTTAAGCAGTCCTGTTTAAGACATGTTTATCTCTATGTATAAAGTATCCACATTGCATATATCACTTGTCCATTAGTCACTTAATTGTTTTGATTGCTATATTAGCTGTCATGGTAACACAGGTACCATGTAAGTCTAGCATTTACCTCTTCTCATCTTCTTCATGTAGACATTGCATCATTTCACATCATCACATGAGGAAGTGATATTTTGAGAGAGACAGATGGGATAATTTGCATATTTGTATTATATGTTACAATTAATGTATTTTATTATTAGTTATTGTTAACCTCATACTTTAATTTCTGAATTAAACTTTATTATAGGAAGGTATATATAGGAAAACATTATATTTATAGGATTCTCTGCTCTCTGAGGTTTAAAGAATCTACTGGGGGTCTTAGAATATACACTTCATGGATAAGTGGAACTATTATACTGAGACACATAGTAGAACAGCTACTCCTAATTTCTGAAAATGACCAATCTGGAGCAAAGCCTTATTCCTATATACGTCTCCCAAAGCCTAGCATGAGTCCAAATCCAATAACAAGTCCTTCCCAGAATCCTTACCTGTAATACTTAATGGTTCCCCAAGCATTCACTCTCTCTCTCATTGCAGGATAAGTTTTAATTGCATGTGTATTTCTGATGGACTTTAACTGAGTACTTTAGCAGCTCTAAGTCCATTGGGGCAGAGGCTATATCTGGAATATAGTACTACAGTACATATTTGCTAATAAATGATCTTACTGGGTCTTGAATTGTAAGGGCTTGGAATTCTCACCAATGACTAATTTATTAGGAATTAGATACTCATTAGATCTTTGTAGTATATGTTCATTGACTAATGGAAGAGAAAATGTGCCTATTTTAAAGAATTAAAGACATTTTAGAAAAAGGGAATAATTGGAGATATGGAAGAATAGAGCAAGTTTAGGAAAATTAATGTATCTCAGTATGGCTGAAATATAAAATGCTAGACACTGAGTAAGAGAGTCTTATGTACTATAAGTAATTTTTTAAACAAATAGCTCTTTTTCCAAAAACACCAAGGAAATATTTAAATATTTTAGGTGGTGGCTAAAATAAGAAAACTTTTCCAGGTAAGTTGTGATTAAGAGAATGGTACAATGGTACCTGTTTTCTTTGATATATATTGGATTAGAGGATTACCTTAGGGATCAAGCTGTGACTGGGGATAGTGTACCTTCTGGTAGGACCTACAAGATCAGTGACATCTCTGGTCCTTGGATTGCCTCATTGAGATTTCACATCTCAAGAATGCAGAGTCCTCTGTAACTGTGGTTGAATCCAGTGAGTGGTGTTTAACTCCATCTTCTCTTTGACAGCTCACTCATTCTTTGAAAAATTAACGTGATAAAAGTCATACCTGGTTTTCCCAGAAGTTACCGTCAAATTACGAAGCATCTGAGAAGTTGTGAGGGGAAATTTTTTTTTGGTCATCCCAGTCTTGGGGACTCTTCTGAGCTATGCAGATACAGCAGCAGACAATCTTCACTTTTTCTGGCTCTCTTGTCATTTTGGAAATGAGGTTGCATCATTTTCAGAAATTTTTGAAGATGCTTGTACTATCTTAGGTGCTCTGAAAGAAATCACAGTTTTGTTGCCCTGTGAATTACATGTGGTTTACCTTCTCCTGATCATAGCTACCTACAGGGTACAGGTTCTCTACCCTCCACCAGATTTCAGAATTTCAGTATTCTCACAAATTTTGCCTAATAGTAACTCCTGCAAAACAATCTGTGCAAATTACCACAGATTAAATTTCAAACGAAGGTTCATAATTTCCTAAAAAGCCAACAAATAAATGTCTGTAGAATTTAGTCATTCTGTGGGGGATATGAACATACATAGTTATAATGCTATAGTCTCTACCTACTTTGATGGATAAGAGTCCATGTTCACACATGTGATGGCTTTTTGACAAGATTATTTCAGGAGGAAACAAGGAATACTTAAGCCATGCATATTTAGAAGGAAATGACAGGAACATTCTTTCTGATTCTTACAAACCAGAACTCATAACAACTTGAGACTGAGAAGTCTAGAATTTACTCTTTACAAATTGACTGTGCTATTTTAACCTCCTTCCTAGGGTCATTTTAATTATATCTGAAAAATGAGTTATGAGAGGCGAATGAATTAAATTTCTTTTATAAGTAATTACAATGCAAATGTAAAACTGATATGCCCAGTTTTGGGCATATCAGTTTTAGAGATGGCTTGTGTGGAGATTTTCTTTCTCTTGCTCTTTTTTAATTTTTACTTCCCCTCTACTCATTTCAGAAAAGTTGTAATGATTAAGTAGAAATGGAAAAGAAATAATAGAAAGTTAAGTGTAAAGAGCAACTTAATTTTCTTGTTGCTCTGAACATTAACAGTCATGTGTGGGTTTTTACCTTGTCTTTTTTCAAAGTAGCTTTATAATGGAAAACACTTCAAAGCATAGTTGAAGTTTCCTTTCTCTCTTAAAAGTGAACTAATTTAAAAACTTCTGCTGATTTGCTTTATGAACCTAAATTCAGGTGTTTATTTGGTCTTGGTGCTGAAAATGAGGCTTTTAAATACTTTCTTCAGTAGAAACAACACGTTCTAAGCTTTGAGGAGACTTTTGGTACCCAAGCCCATTTGATCATTGGACACACAGAATCTTACTTCATTCAACAAACCTTCTCTGACATTTGCATCACTGTTAATAGAACTAAAATATATATGAAGCACATAATTACTCATGTCCTAAAATGGCTTCTCGAGAAAGGGAGCCATGATTTGGTGAAATGTGTATTTGGTTTCCACCCCTCATTTCAGGCATGCAACGAATAAAGTCCTTGGATTCTCCCTAGTGATGAAAGTACTTTTATGTTTTAATAAGATGCTTGGTGGAGGTAGGCGATGGCTCTTAGTAGCTTTAGAACAGGAGATCCTCACTTGAAAGACCAAAAAAAAATATTAGAAGACTGATACTTTCAACTCTTTGCTCATTCATTCTCCTAACTCTAGGGAGGAGCAGAGGGCTGAAGCTTGATTTGACCTCTAATGGCCAGTGAAGTAATCAGTCATGTCTATGTGATAAATCCTCTGTGAAGCCCCCAAAAGGATTTGGAGAATGTCTGGATAGCTTAAATTGCAGAAGTTCCTGGCAGGTGGAAACTCGAATGTGGAAATTCACCTTAGTCAATGCATTTTTTCCATCTGAATGTTCATCTGTATCCTGTCTAATATCCTTTATACTATGCCAGCAAATGTACACATTTCCAAGTTCTGTGAAGCACTTTAGAAAATTAATTGAACTCAAGGAGTGAGTCAAGAGGACTCCAATTTGTAACCTGTTGGTCAGAGCCCAGGTCACAATATGAGCTTGAAATTAGTGTCTGAACTGGAGTCAGTCTTGTGGGACCAAGCTCTCAATCTGCAGCATCTGATGCTATCTAGAGGTAAGGACTGTCAGAATGGAATTAAAAAACATCAGCTGGCATTCATAGGAGAAAAGAGAATTGCTTTGAGTATGGGGAAATATCCCATATGTCTCTTAGAAGTACTGTGATCAAATGTATATTAAACTCTTCTTGAGTCTTAGGGTTTCGACATATGAATTTGGGGGGGCACAAACATTTGGACTGTATCAGAATTAATTACAGGATCCAGACATTGAAAAAAGACCAAAATTTGGAAAACAGTTTGGATCTTTTTCCTCCCATCTCTTCGTTAGCGTCTGTGGTAATATTCCCTCTCTCGAGATCTTTGCTGCACAAATACAGTCTGTGGAACTGCAGCCTCAGTATCTCATGGGAACTTGCCAGTGCAGAACTCCAGTCCCTCACAGACATTATGGATCAAATGTATTTTATCCAAATCCCACAAATATCCATATTTCAGATTAGTGTCTTTGAAGCACAGACATGAACCATTGTAAGTTCCAGTTATTCCTCTGCTTTTCCTTTTGTCCTTTGCTGTTGAACAGTATTATGTTTTTCAAATTAGGTACACACACACACACACACACACACACAGATGCATGTGAATACACACACACACACACACACATCTAAATCTTAGGAACTTAACAAAATAAACTTATTTCTCAACTCAGTCAGTGTGGGTTGGGTTGGCCAGGCTGTATCCCCACCAGAGGTGTTGTGTGGCCACTATGGTTCTATTTGGGGGCTTAAATCCTAGGGAACCCATAATTCTTTACTGACTTTGGACTTCCAGTGAAGGAAGAATAGGAACACGGAGTGACAGCTCCATAGAACTACAGGCCAGGCAGGCAAGGAGGAGAGAACGTCACTCCTACCTATTACATTTCACTAATTAGACTTAGTCACATGACCACATGGCTGTGGGAAGTGTTGAAAAATGCCCATCATCTTTTTATCATAGGAAGAAGAAAAGGTATTATCAATTCTTAGTCTTTGCTTCTCTCATTCATCTTCCAGGGTCTAAATAAATCTCTACTCTTTCTGAACAGCTTCAAGTTGGAAGAAGTTCTTTTAAATATCTACAACACTTATTATTTGATCATTTCATCTATATGTTCTGTATTGTTTATGGATAGGTATCCTATTTTCCCTTATCATGTATAAGCCCTTTTGAGATGATAGTCATGCTACAGATTTATTTTGGTAAATTCTGCAGAGCCGAGATTAATTTTACATGTACAATCTGTGTAATTATTAGCATTGAATGATAAAGTTAATGAATATTTGGGGCAGGGTCATAGTTCTTACATCAATATTGGTAGAATATCTTGGAACTCTTTTCAGTGCCTGGATTCTATAATTAATTTTGATATCATCCAGATGTTTATGTCCATACAAAATTTGTATTCTGAAATCCTAAAACTCAAGGGAATATAATTTAAATTTGATAAGAAAATACACCATAAATCTGTTGTCACCTTTTGGGTTATGTCATTAGTTTTATAATATTTCTGCATTTTATTAGCATTGCACTGATGCCACCATGACATTGGGCTGCTGAACTCTTCATTTGGAACATGGTATGACAGAAGAGACCCACGTACCCAAACAAGAAGTAAATTAGCTTAAATCACTTAACAATGGGCTCAGACCAGGGCTTGTATTCAAATGAGTTTCACAGCTCTAAAATAAGTTTTGGAAACTATTCCTACAGTTTCATATGTAGGTGGCTGTATTATCTCGTGATCCTTCAAAGTATGATCAAGAGTGACAAATTGTGAAAAGGGCTAAGTACCATTATTTCTAGAAAGCTCCTTTTCATTTCTCAGTTGCTATTTCCCCAGTGTCTTCACAGGACATGTAGTCTTCTTGCCAGAACTTTTCAGTTTTTGAAAGAGCTTAGAAATTTGGCATACAATGTATTTTCTGGCTGAATCCAACCTATGAAAACAAGTATAGAAGAGGACTTTTTGCTACTGTAGTTTTGGTGTTAAAACAAGTTTAATTTTTATTTGCTAATAATTAGTTTCTTTTCCTTCTGTTCCTTTGTATGCATCTATTTAACCACTTAACAAAATAATTTAATCCTTAAAATTAAAAATATTTGTACATGTGTATATATCATAGATTCTTTGTTTTTCAATGGATTTCAGTGGAAACCTACAATATGAAAATTTTTTGGATAAGCAAATAGTTTTATGTTATTTGTTTATTTTATGTGCTTTCTCTTCTAAAATTTATGTTTTAAAGGTTATGGCTCATGTATCTCATTTTCTTAGTTTTTTCCCTGTTTATCACTTGTTTATATATAACTTTGTGCTCTTAGAGTAGTTTTTGAGTTAACATTTTACATCACAATATTTGGTTTTCAGTATCATATAATCTACTATTGTTTGCCCTGAAAGTATTTCAAATTTTGAGTCATATGTAAAGAACTAAAGACCTGTCTGAAGAACTAAATCTTGGCCCTGATGTTAGTGAGCAACATGCTCACAGAATCACTTATAATATTTTTTCTCTGATAATTTGTCTTTTTTTCTTGGAGGATTTTTTTCATAAAAGGTATTTGCCCTCAAGACTCAGAGTGGTCAGGTCCTTATGATTTGTTCACTCTTCCATTATGCCTGGTGGCTTTCTTTCCTCTTCTATCAAGGTAAAGTAGTCACAGTTTTAGTTCCAGGGTAAGGGCCAACTACATATTTAATAATTTTCTTTCTACATTTAGGGTGGAAATGAAGTACTGGACTGTAATTTCATGTCACAGGCATCCTCTGGCTTGCCTAGTAATTTTGCTCTTTTTATTGTATCTTTCTTGTACTACTTTCCTTTACATACCTCACTTACCTGGGTGCTTCCTGAGGCATTGTTGAAGCTCTTGAAAACATGAAGAGTGTGCTGACTTGGTCTTGCAGTCTTCAGAATCAGAAAAACTCAAGGTCAGCAAAACGTAGCAGTGTAAGTGAATCAGGGAATTGAAACTTCATTGGTTTTCTTCACTCTGATGAGCACGAAAGGATTATTTTGGCTAATAGTTCTGGAGATTTAGTCCATGATCAGTTGGTCTCAGTGTTTTGGGCTTGTGGTGGCATCATGGCAGAAGCAGCTTGCTCACTGAGAAATCCACTTAGTTCATGGCCAGTGGTAAGAGAGACTGACATCCTGTAAGCCCCTTTGAATACACATCACCAGTGACCTAAAATCTCCCATCAGGCTCCAGCACCATCCACTAGTGCCAATCTGAGGGCACACGGACCTTTCGGGTGAATTCCAGATCCAGATTATAGCAGAACCCAGGGATTATACATGGCTTGGTAGGTTTTCTGTTTCTGTGTGAGTACATGAGGGAGAAGGTAAATGTACCAGAAAAGAGGAAGGAAGAGTTTTCTTAATCTAAACTTAAAAAACTTAGTGGACTATATTGTTTCAGAACAGATCTAGATTTACAGAAAAATGAACAGAAATTACTGAGTTCCCATATATACACTTGTTCCCTTCATTTTTCCTCTATTATTAAGTTTTCAATTAGTGTGGTTTAATTGTTATAACTAATGACCCATTGATACATTAATGATACATTAATGACCTATTGATACATTAATATTAACTAAAGTTCACATTTCCATTAAGGATGACTCATATTGGCTACAGCAAGCTGACTGAGAAACCCTACAAATCATTCTTCATCCTCATTTAGTGATTTGCATTTCTAGCATTTGTGTCTGTTTCTTTTTGATGTGTTTCACCTCTTGCTAAAAAAACTCATCTGATTAAGCATGCTGAAAATTTTTCTGCTAGGATCTTCAATATGCTGGTCACAGTTGTTTTAAATTCCCTGCATACTAGTTTCAGCAAGTTTGTCATATCTAAGTCTCATTCTGATAATTGCTTTGACCTTTACAGTATTTTTCTTTTGTCTTTTTATATGTGCATTATTTTTTGGTTGAAAGGTAGTTATTTTATGTAGAAGAGTAGTCAGTGAGATTTCTTTTTTATAGTTAGAGATGGTATTATCATGCCACTTTCCATACAAATCAACAGTAAGGAGGAGAATAGACTTTTAATAGGAGCGGGTTGAAGGAGAGCTGTTAATCTAGTCAGAAGTTGAGTTGATGTTGAATTTTGTTGTTGCTATGGTTACTATGGCACAACACAGGCATCAAATTTCCCTGGTGATGTCTTGTGTCCAGACTGGAAGTGAATAGGGAAGAAGACACTTTTAAAAAAAATCTTGTTTCCTTTGTTCTGTGTCCAGAGGGACTCTGCTGCACTCCTCCCAACTGTACTCTACTCTTGCTTTGACTTGAGGTGCTTGCCTGGTTTCTCACTAAAGGCAACTGGAAGTTTACAGATTCTCAGAAAGCCTCAAGATTGGGCAGACATATTGTTCCTGTCTTTTTAAATGTTTGTTTCTGCACCTAGCACACATCCTTGCCCCTCTCCCATGGATAGAGCTTTAACTGACCTAAAGTGACATTTTGGTTAATTATCCTTTGTACAAAATAGGGGTCTTATTCGTTAGAGAAGATGGCGGACACAGGTCTGAGCAGTTTCAGCAGTGGCTGATATTCTGCTCACCAAAACTTCACACACAGACAGGAAAGCTTTCTCAGAATTCTCCCAAATCTTCCAGTGTGTGCCTGGTGGAATTTATGGACAGAAAATCTCAGCTTTAGAAGTAATAACAATTTCTTGCTAATACATATCCCTTTTATTTCTTTCTCTTGGCTGATACTCTGGCTAATATTTTGGGTACTGCATTGAACAGGAGTGCTGACACTATACATCCATATCTTGTATCTGTTTTGACAGTGAAAATTTCCATTTCGGCCCTCATTTAGTGTGTTGTTGGCCATTGGTTTGTCATTAATAGCTTTTTTCATATTTGGGTAGAATCCCTCTATATTTTCTTCAGAGATGTTATCATGAATGGGAGTTGGATTTTGTGGAATTTTTTTCTATATCTATTAATCTGGTTATGTGATTTTGGTCCTTGATTCTTTTTATGTGGTATCATACACTTATTGATTTGTGTATGGGGAACCATTTTTGCATATCTGGGATAAAGCTTTCTTGGTGATGACGTATGATCCTTTTGATGATGTGCTGCATTCTATTTTTCCATATCTCACTGATGAGTTTACATCTGTGCTCATTAAGGAAATTGGTTTTTTTTTTTTTTACTTGAATTCTTATCTAGTTTTGTAGGCTGAATGATGCTGACTTCTAGGAATGAGTTTAGAAGTATTCCTTCCTTTTCAGTTTGGTTACACTGAGGGGTTTAATTTGAGGGGTGTTGGTGTTATAAGGTCTGTGAAGTCAACAGTGAAATCATCAGGTCCTGTGCTTTTTTGGGCTGATAGGCTTTTTTTAACCCTCCTTTGTTGGTTTTAATGTTTGCTTTGTTCATTCTTGTTAATTCACGTGTCTAGAAGTCTCTACATTTCTCCAAGATTCTCCAATGTGTTGTTGTACAATTTTCATAGTAGCCACTAACAATCTTCTTCAGTGGTGTCTATCCTGATTTTACCTTTTCACTTATAATCACATTGATATGAGTCTTTTCTCTCCCTTTTTAGTAAGTATGGCTAAGGTTATCTATTTATTCTTTCAAAGAACCAGCTCTTATATTTATTAATTCTTTATTTTAATCTCGATTTTTAAATTTTAACTTTGATCTGTATGATTTCTCTGCTTAGGTTTAGGTTTAGGTTTAGGTTTAGGTTTAGGTTTGGATTTGGAGAGAGAGAGAGAGAGAGAGAGAGAGAGGAGAGAGAGAGAAAACTGATCTTTATCATTAGTTTATTTGAGCTCAGTCTATTTTTCTAATGTGAGCATTGATTGCAATAAATTTCCCTCTTAGGGTTTTATTTTGTCTCATAGGTCCTGGTGTGTTGCACTGGCATTGTCATTGAATTCCAGGAATTGTTTAAGTACTTGCTTGATTTCATCTGTGATCAACTGAGTGTTCAGGAGGGTGTTATTAAGTTTCCAAGTGTTTATAAGCTTTTGTGATTTCTTTTGCGATTGATTTCTAGTTTCAGGGTACAATTACTTGATAGCACACATGGAATGATTTTGAGTTTTATATTTATTGAAGTAGTTTTTGTGGACTAGTAGGTAGGCTACTTTAGAGAAGGTTCCATGGACTGCTGAGAAGAAAGGATATTCTGTTGTTATAGGGTAGAATACTCTGTAGATAGCTATTTATCTATTTGTTTGGAAAAGTTTTCAGTCCTAATATTTCTTTGTCGATTTTATGTTTAGTTGATCTTTCTATTTGTAAAGTGGAATGCTGTGTTCACCCATTGTGGTTGTTTGTAGTTTATTCGATCTTTTATTTGCAGAAGTGTTTGCTTTATGAAACTGGGTACACCAATATTCAGTGCATATATATTTACAAATCTTATCCCTTACTGTTGAAATGTCCCCTTACCTAATATGTAGTGACCTTCTTCACCTCTTCTGATCAGTTTTAGTTTGATATTTTTTTGCCTAAAAATAATATTGCTACCCCTGCTATCCAATAAGATTGGAGTCCTCAAGCATGGAGCATTGTTTTCCAGCTTTGGTTTTACGTCTATGGATTTCTTTTTGGATTAGATGAGTATCTTGAATGCAACAAACTGCTGGAATGTGTTTTTCAGTCTAGTCTGTCAATCTTTGTCTTTTTTAATAGGGAATTCAGGTCAGTGATATTGAAAGTTATTATTTAAAGGTATTGATTTATTTATGTCTTGGCATTCCATTTTTGTCATTTACTCTTTAAATTTCCATTTTTGTTGAACTATTTACCTTGCTTGAAGTATTCATTCTATCTGATTCTATCTGATTTTTTGGCTTTTTAAAGAAAGCTTTATTGATTTTTTTCTCTGTCCTGAATATTTAGTATTTTTTGGTGTGTTGATTTGATGTTCATTTATCACTAAGATTTTTTTCAGGGAATGTTTTTATTTTTCTGTCACTTTCAAAGATAGTTTTGCAAGATATATTAGTCAATGTTGAATTTCCTCTTTCTCCTCCTCTTCTTCCTCTTTTTTCTTTCATTCTCCTTCTCTTACTTTTTCTTCTTCTTGGATTAAAACATTCTACTCCTAGTTTTCCTGATCTTCAAAATTTGTGTTGAGAAGCCTGCCATAATCCCAATTGGTTTACCTTTATGTGTGATCTTTTGCTTTTCTCTGACAGCTGTTAACATTTTATCTTTCCAGTCAGCATCTGAGATTTTGACTGTGATGTTCCTGGGGAGCACATCATTGTTAACTGTTGTAGTTAGTGCTCTTCCTTCCTATCCTCCCACTCTCTCCCCGCCATATTCTTAGTCCTTCTCTACCCTTCACTGTCTTGCCTTCTTGCCTTCCCGCCAATGACCTAACCATGTAAACATAATAGGAAATTGTAAAAGTAGAGAATAAAAAGTAACAAGTACTATAAATTGAATAGTATTCTTTAAGACCACATCTCCTTGATTCTTAAGAAGATTGCACTGAGAGGAACCAAACAAACCATCTACACCATGCCAAAAAAATAAAACAAATAAAAAAAGAAGCTATCTACACTAGCCAGACATTTTCATACTGTGTTCAAGACAATTGCCTGCCGGAAGCCTGGAAGACTCTCGCTCCCTCCTCCTGACTTGGGTCCTGGTTTTGAGCTCAGGGAATGACTCCTTCCATCCCACCCACTGCAGACCTTTGTGGATCCAATTAGCCTGACTATCTGGAGGATGCGTATTATGGACTCCTCAGAGTCTTCCTTTCACAGCTTCTCCCTGCTTGTTATATGATGGAAAGGATACTATTCTGGGTTCTGATCACCTTGTCTGCTTTAGCTCTTTCCTCAGAACCCACTCAGGGGCTCTCTTTCCTCTCCTGGCTCTTTACTCTCTCCTTCCTTTCCAGAAATCTATGGCAGCATTGTTTTCTGATTTTGTTGCAGAACTGGATTTCACTTCTTTCTTCCCTTCTCAGGCATTGCTGTGCATTTCTGACCCTTGTGGGAGACTGCTTACAACTGTAGGGCACTGTTCCACAGCCTTTGTATTTGGAAAAAAATAGATGACTTATTGTTGTTGTTGTTGTTGCTGCTGTTGTTACTATTATTATCAAAATCATCTGTGTTGTGTATTATAGATTAAAAACTGATGGTCAACTTAAAACAAGCAGAATTAAGTCACCATGGTGCTAAGCATAGATGTTTCACCTGAGGAAAGTTGCCAGCATAACTAGAGACATGGAGAAGGAGAAAGGAGGTATTAAAGCATTGAGGCATTGTGGGTTCTCCTATGAGTTGCTGTTTGAGCTGTTGGTTCTCTTGGAGAAGCTCTGGTCCTTGCTTCCTGGCTCTGGAGAGGAAGATGTGTGCCGCTTGGTCTCCAGGATGATCTCCTGACACTGGCTTCCTGGCATGTACTCAACTGTGCTTGTTGTCAGAGGAGCTCAGGGCCTCCGCGTCGCTCAGGATGGCTGTGCTGCTTTTCAGGACAGTCCTGGTCTTTGTTTTGAGAATGACTTCTCGGCTCTAGTGTAGAACCCTTAACCTACTAGCACAGCTCCTTCACCCTGCTGGCATAGACTTCCTAGCTTCCACTGTTACCTTTGGGCCTTCCCAGCACGGATCTGTAAAAGAGACTGGCGTGAGTCCTTCTTGTGGGCTCTAGACCTCCAGTTGGACTCGTGGGAGGCATTGTCATGAGCTCTGGGTCTCCATCTTGACTCATGTTGGACATTGCTGTGGGATTCTGGCCCTTGGCTAAATATTCTATGTCTTTAGTGTTGTGGACAGATTTCCTGCACTTTCTTGTGTTAACTCTGGGAGACCATCATAAAAATAATATTATAAACTCCATGTCCTGATTCTGGTTGTTCTCCTTATAACCTCTGACTACAACATTGAGGGACCACTTTCTTCTCTCTCCTTGATGTCTGGGGATGATGGTGATGGTTTATGGCAATGAAACTTTACCATGTTCTGTTTCCCACTTCTGTGAGTTCCTGGGTGGAAGCTGTCTAACTGTGCCATGCCAAATGGGGAGGATAACTCACCTGTGAGTGTATTTAATGCACCAGATGTCCCTGAGGGACTTACCTGCTCTTTGCTTCAGTCAGCCAGGCCCTTTCCCAGCTGGCCTGGGTGGCAGGTCTGAGTTGGGATTAGGGTACTGTGATCCAGGTGTGGACTGGTTTTCTCCTCTCCCATTATCTATACTCTGGGTTTACTCCTGTTCATCTGTGATGACTCTCTCTGCTTCTGATAGTTTTTGACTACAGTGTGATTGTCATAATGTCTAATCCCCCTTCATTTCCCTAGTGCTGAGCTCAACGCCTTTTACAGAATGAGAACTTAATAAATGTCTGTTTCATATTCCTGAGTATTTCTGGACCATGCAAAGAGAAGATGCATTTTCTTGAGAGTTCTTTGATTTCCCAGAGAGATATGTCCTAAGAGGTGACCAAAGCCTTCCTTCAATATCTGGCTGGTATTATGTGATTAAAAACCACACAATTCAGATGTGCTCCGAGAAAGCCTCAGGCAAATGCCAAAGTGATGTGTGTGTTCTTTGAGATGCTTTATTTCTTTAGCCAAGGATTTAGAAGCCACTCGATGATCTCCAGATTTAACTACGACTTCTCATAGTTGGAGCATTTTTAGTGCTTATGAACAAATAGCATTTTAATTTGCATTCTATAAGGAAAAGTTGACAAAAAATGAACAAATGCAGGTAGACGTGAAGGAGAAGAATAAGTATCTTCATCGCAGGTGTGCAGTTCAGCAGAAATGACACTCTGAGTGAATATTAAATAGTCTTGCCAAGTAAGGTCCCCTCAGCTCAGCTGTGAAGTCAGTGAATATGGTAATCTGTGTGTGACAGAGGCTGCCAGAGTTGCTCCTTGGTAGTGTAATATGACTTGAGATTTTTATTATAAACCTCACTGAACTCTCCATAAGACATTAAAGAGAAAAGTGTGACTCTGATTTGAAACAAATAACTATCTGCTGATTTTTATTGCATTAAGATCTTGCTATGTGCATAAAAAGTAGGTAATATGGATTAGTTTGAGAGAACAATCTTGATTATAACATCACCCCTCAATGTTACAGGTTCATAATATACTTAAGATACAGGTTTCAATATCTCTGTGGAATGTTTAAAGTCACTAGTTTGACAGGTCAGACCAGACATGACTTGTTTTTGGTTCTACCATACCATTGTATCAAGGGAAATGGAATGGTATTGTGGAGAAAGCAGAAAAAATCATGGGCTTTGGAAATAAAAGATGAGTTTAATTTGATTTTGCCATTGTCTAGCATTTTGGCCCTAATCAAATAATGTGATCTTTCTCACCTCTAGTCTTAGTTTGGTAATAAAGGGTTGGAGCATTAAACTTATAGAATTACTGTGACTATAAAATGATATCTGCAGGCAAAATAATGTACTTATGCTACATGATGAATGAGGTACATATACAACAGGTTTGGTTCCAAACAGGCTCAGTTCAGCAGATGGTTGCTGTTACTATTGTTTATTTTTGTCACTGGCTTCTTGAACTTGTTCCCACCTGTTTTCTGTATTCCTTATCCCATGGACACAGCCATACCTGTCTTCTTAATTTGAGAATATGTTTGCCAGTTGACCCTACTCAGGTCTGGAGTCTTGCTTAGGTTTTTTTCTTATATCCTGTGCTCTTTGATAAGCTTTAACCCTTACCTACATTACAGTTCCTCTTTGCAGAGGAATTATACTACCTTGCCTTGTTGAGTGCATTGTGACCATGTGATTTAGTTTATCAATGTCAGCAAAAGTGGTGTGGGACTTCCAGGAAGAGCACCTCTGATGCATGCATGGCTTTTAGCCTGTGGCTGCAATCCTGGAGCTGCTAAAGGGTGGCTTTTCCCACACTGGTATCCCTGAGTGTCTATAATGAACAGGGCTCCACTGATGGCTCTGATAGACACGATATGAGGAAGAAGTAAAGGTTTTCATTAGAGGAGACTTCTGACTTGATTGTTGTTGCAGCGTAAGTTGGTTCATCCTACTATTTTGTGCCTTATGTCTTAATGGTTACCAAGTTAGAGTCTCATTTACCTGGCAACAGCCCTGTCAATCCATACGACTTTTTGCTTCCTGTCTAATTTCTCTGTCCATATAGCATTTGTCCCATTGAGCAGAACAATGACTTAGGCAAGGCTTCTGTCAGACTCATGCTTGCTCAGTCTTCTGCTAGTTGATATACTCGGGCACCATGTTATTCTTACCTATTTTATGACAAAATACCTGAGGAAATAAACTTAAGAGTAGAAAAAAATTACTTTGGCCCATGGTTTTGGAGGTTTTAATCCATGATCACCTGGCCCTGTTTCTTTGGGGCTCTGGTGACAACAGGATATTGTGATGGGAGCTTGATGGTGGGAAGCAGGGAGGAAGAAGATACCAGTATCCAACAATCCCTTCAAAGGTAGTCTTCTGGTGACTTTACTCCCCACCACTAGGTCGTACTTCCCAAAACTTCCACCCCTTCCCAACAGTGTCACAGGCTGAAGACCAACCTGGAAAATGTAACCCTTTGGAGAACAGGCAAGATTTGAACTATACCTGCTAAAGACCTTTAAATTAGATTTCAATCCTCAGAGACAAATAATTCAGGATGAGAAGGGTGATTCTGTTACATTTCAACTTTTTCACATCTCTTATTTTCAATTGCTGTGCTTCTCAGACTCATCCTACGCTCATAGTTCTCCAGGGAATGGCTTGGGTTGGAGCAAAACAGGGTTTTGACAGTGTCTATCCCTGTCTGACCCTGGAGTGCTCTGTCTGCCTTGTGATACCAGGGTCATTTCACCTTCACATGCAGGACTGAATGATCTTGGAGATCTGAGCATTTGCTACCTTATGTTGGGGGTTTGATTTCCTCTATTTTGCCTTTCTTAGTGCCCCTCTGGGCTTCCTTCCTGTTCTTTAGTTCCCCTCTGGCTTTTATACAGGTCCAGAGTCATTCCAAGCTAGAGACTGCTTCATGTTCACAGACCATATGATTTGAACAAGTAGGCAGAGCTACTCTCTTGAATTGAGACCTAATGCTAACTGGTTGTTGTGAAGAATAGAACATATATTCAGCAGTAAAGGGTTTTACTGTGCTTGTTAATAAGTTTGAGCTTCTGTAATAAAGTACCATGGACTGAGGGGCTCATAAACCCCACCATAATTTATTTCTCCTGGTTCTGGAGGCTGGAAGTTGAGATAAGTGTGGCCAGTTCTGGTCAGAACACTCCAAGTTGTGGATGACTCACGTTGTGTCTGTGTAGGGAGCTTCTAGGGCTTTACCTACGTCCATCTCAGCAAGAGCATGCTGCGAGGAAAGAGCCAGTGCCTTCTGCTTTGCCCTTGATTGCCTTCCCTAGAAGTAGACAGGTGCCTTTCTATACTTTACCTCTGCTGGGTCAATTACAGTGATTCTGAAGGACACAAATGTATCTGACAAGTCTCATTGGAAAGAAAATTTCTTCAGATTAGCAACAAATTGATCTGATTACCTAATCCTAGTATCATTCAGAAGAAAAAAGCCAGGCAGAAATGGAGTGGCAATCTTTATTCATAACAATCTGGGAGAAAATGGAGAGTATAAGGAAAACTTGAGACAAAAAATAAAAAAACATCTGTACTTTGAAGCTCCCCAAATAATGACATCTCAAATATTCCTCTGCACAAAAAGGCAGGACAGGTAAATTAAGGAAATATTAAGAATATTATAGGTCATGTTGGTTTTCTGTTGACGTGGCAAAAATACCTGAGAAAAATAGCTTAAAAGAAGAAAGCCTTCTTCTGGCTCGTGATTTTAGAAGTTGTGGTCTGTAATTAGCTCCACTGACTTCAGGCCTGTGACAAGACAGAAAAGTCATGTTGGAAAAACATAGTGGAGGAAAGCTGCGCACTGTGTGACAGCTAGGAAACAAAGAGAGGAAGAGTCCAGGGCTAAAAGACACCCTTCCAAGGCACAATCCCAGTGACCCACATTTTCCAGTGAGGCCTCACTTCCTAGTATTCTTGCCACTTCTCAATAATGCCGTCAAATATGATTGCATCCAGGAGGTTAGAAGTCACGTCATTGAATCCCTTCCCAGAAGTCTCATCTGTGAATATAGCTGCTGTACAGACCGAGCTTTCAACACATGAGGTTTCAAAGATGTTCAACAGCCAAACTGTGACCCAGAATTATGGTTTATCTTTTTGTAACTATG
This sequence comes from Dolichotis patagonum, assembly GCA_004027295.1. Classification (NCBI taxonomy): domain Eukaryota; kingdom Metazoa; phylum Chordata; class Mammalia; order Rodentia; family Caviidae; genus Dolichotis; species Dolichotis patagonum. The sequence goes on from PVJX010001346.1 coordinate 152,293, forward strand.
CCAGTCTCAAGACCTCAATGTTTATAAGAGCAATAGGAAGGGCTTTGCTTTTCTGTTAGTAACTGCCCAATTATATTTAGAGAAGAGATGTTTACACTGTGTGAACCTACGAAGAGAGATGAGTTCTGGCTGTGACTTCCAGTAGGCCTGCCATGCATATTGGTCTTTATATCATTAATAATAGTGGTGGATGATTAGTAGATACGGTTAAATAGATCTCTGTTGTGATAACAGTTGGTATCATTGCATTGCCTCTATGGTAAAGATTTATCTGACCCAGGCAAAGTTATTTCTTCCTTCCTGTCTCCTAGCATGTTCTAGATACAATCCTCTGAAGATGTTTCTCAAACCTGTTCAATAAATGCTTAACCAGTCTTTAATACGTATCAAGTTCTGACTCTGCCAAACAGCATTAGAAACACATTAACCCATAGTCTCGGTTTCTGCTAGTGCACTACATGTCCTTGTCACTCATTTGTTGAACTATGATACTCAAGGTTATTATCCTGTATCCCTAGAAATTGGTAGATTGGTAGATTGGTCTGGTAGATTATTGTAGACACTGTTGGTTAAATGCTGAGAAAGTATTATTTTGCTTCTTCTTTTCTGGGACATATCAATTTTGTTCTGGTAGCTTCTCTTTTATCATGTAACCCAAGGAGATCACAATTACTACAAAGCCATCTGGTTGGGGGGAGAATAGAGATCGTGTGAGTCAAGGCTGGCAAAGCACAAGGTAGAGGAAGTGGGCTGCAGAGACTTCTGGGAAATATTTCTTCACTATATAAAGAAACACACAGAGATGCAGGATATTTAATGTTTTGATTTGGTGCTGGGAAATTTTGTATTTATTTGCTCCACAGAGGAGAGCTCCCCCTAGTGAAGCTAACAGGATAACAAAAAGCCAGACATAACCTGAGTTCTCAGTATTACTTTTAACTTGTTCATATGAATCAAATTGAAGGTCTCCTACAATGAAATACAGCTTATGATGCCTAATAAGTATCCTGATGCTTGCGGCAATCACTGGTTTAATGCTTACTTGCTAATTCAGAGACGGCTGATAAAGCTTAAATTTGGTGCAACATTAAGGCAGAACATGTAGACACACAAAAAAGGGAGGTATGAAATGCTGTTAAAAATCAGGAGAGGGAGGCAAATACAATCCACAAGGTGGGAAGAGGTAATAAGAAGGACTTACAGCATAGGTCACACTTAGGCAATACAGTTAGAGGACACTCTCCCCTCCTCCTTCCTCTCTCTCCTCTCTTTCTTTTTCTCCTTCTCCTTCTCCTCCTCCTCACTCTTCCCTCCTCCTCTACTCCTCTCACCCGAATGCCTCTTCTGCCCTTTCTCATTCTACCTGTCACCTTTCCCAAATCCCTCCCTCTTTCCCCCTCCTCCATCTCTTCCTTCTCCTTCCTCCTTCCTCCACTTATTCTCCATTTTTGTATGTGTCTGGAGTGTAGAATGCCTAAAATTCTAGGCCATGTGAAAATAAAAGTCCTTTTTTTCTTATAAAACTTAACATTTTAAAAATACTTCTCACCAGTGTCCACTCAGCACTGTGGGGTGTGATGGAGGACTGACTTTTCTTTACACAGGACATGGGCTTTTCTCCAGACTTGCCCTGTCTGGCCATTATGGTTTTTGCATCTGACATCTATGAAAAAAAGAAGTATTTGCTGCAGAAAAGGTTACTGTATTGTCCCTTGAGAATAAAAGTTCAGAGTAAAGTTTAGCAGAATAACAGATACATAAACCAGATTTGGGATAGACTTAAAAATTAGACTGTGTAATTCATTTATTTATTTATTTGTTTAAGTCCATGAAGGAAAGTGAAAGGAGAGGGAGTCATTTGAGGATTAGAGAAAGATTCATTTCATAGGCAAGAGGCACTGGAGCTTGTTTCTAAGCAGGAAGATACAGCTCATAGTATGCTGAGTGCAACAAGACTCCTTAGAAACATGAATGATACCCGTGGAGCCTTCTATAACTCTGGATCTACAAGAACCCTAAAGTACTGGATAGCCTAGGTATTCAATTTCCCTAGCACTTTATCATGTGAATGACACTTTATGGGCTAGAGAATCCTGTCATTATATTTAATATACTACTAGATTTACCTACTAAGGTACAGGAATGATTAAGATAAATATAGATGGTGATCTCATCCTGGCAAGAATTGCTAGTGAAAAAGAATTTGACAAGAAGATCCTCTTTTTATCTGGACAATCAAATATATCAGTTTCTCAAAACTGTCATGCTTGGACAGTTCATCTGTTGAGGGAACGGGAGGAGGACATACATCAGTTTTATAATCTGCAGTCTATCACTCAGACAAAATCAGAAAGAAAGGCACAAGAGAACACATTTGGAAAAAAAGGTATTTCAAAACATCTGGAAGAGAGGACAAGTGCAATCAGTTCAAGTCCAACATTTTATGAAGAAGAAAATATTTTTCTGTTAAGGTGTCTTCATTTGTCCTCATTAGCTATAAAGCTTTTGCCAATGCTCAGAAGTAGTGTATTAGAATTAACAGTGTGCTTTTAAATGAAGTGCAATAGTGATGTAATTAGAATATTAGCATAAGGTTAATGATTTTAAAATAAAAAGGCTAGTGATACACTTAAAATTTAAAAAAAAATAGATAATCACAATTGAATTGACCTTCGTCCATTCATTCTATTTATTGGTCACCTAACAGGACTGAGCGAAGAATTAGCATTGTTGCAGATAGGAATATCTGCAAAAACATAAAACAGGTCTTGAAAACCTTAACACATGAAATTCATCCAGAAAATGGAAATGGCAGGTGAATGTGTGCAGAAGAACACACAGCTTAGTTTAGCACACTGACAAAGTACTGAAGATGCTCTTGCAAGTATCATTTGGGATACTAGTCTAGCTGCAAATGCTAGGAAAATAAATAAAAATAAAGATAGTAAAGCAGCACAGCATGTTTTAATAAGATTCTGCTAGCGAGTTCTAGTACTAAAGTTAATCTGGGCTTTGATGCACTATAGCAGGTATTCCAAACTGTGCTGATATTTGAGGGCATCCTGGACCACGGCATCAGAGTTCTGACTTTGTCTCTCAGTTCCCTCTGCTATCACCGTGCAATCATGAAAACTTCACTTTTCAGTGACTCATTCTTCTTATTGTCAAAATGGGATTGTTCATAGCACCTTCTGAGTGGTTTGGACAGAAGTGATTGTACGTTGGAAGTGTAAACATGCTAATACCGTAAATGTACAGTGCTAAAGACTGTGTGCAGCTCATTCATGTGTTTAGCAATAAATTCACAGAAAGGATTTATTAGATGTTAGACAATACTGTAAAGCTGTTTTGTATTTGATGTGTGTAACTAACATATTTTGAGACTGTCAAAAATCTTGCAATGTTGTGGTGGAAAACATTAATAATCTACATAAATTCTATGCCTGTGAAGATAATTTGAGATAGGAGAGGATTAATAATTCTTTGTTAAATAGATGTGTGAGTGCAAAAATCAGTAAAGTGTAGTTTCCTGGTTCTTCATATGAATAGGAGAAATATAATGAATTGATCTACAAGTTACTTGACTATAAGAATGTCATTTTAATATAAAAACAAAATAATATTTAAATGCTATTTTACAGTTAGGAACACCATTAAGTATCTTTGTGTTTTATGCATCACATAAAACCTATATATACTTAAAAAAGAACAATGTATTGATGCACAAGACATGTTTTACTCAGTGGAATATATTCTTTTTTTAGAAAATTATTCTTTATGCGTGTGTTTAAGAATCAGGTAGCAAGCTGGGAGAGACCAAGCAAGCTTCTAAACAGAGAATTTCCTTACTTATAAAGTAGGTACAATGTAATAAATCAACTGTTTAGGATTGTGGTGAAGAGTAAAGGAAATATTTCAGATCCATCATGAGTAGACTTCTAGGTGCATATATAGGAAAAGCATGATACATATTAATACTTTTATGGTCAGTATTATTAGACAATGCTTGGTGCAGACAATAAAGTTTTACAGGGTTGCTCTTATGAGTTCTGTGACCTCTTAGCAGCTCTCAGGTCCTAAGCTGGAACGCAGAAAGTTTTAGGTTTCAATCTTATTCTTTTATTCACTTGCCAGTGACACGATTTCACTTGCCAAGGAGGTAAAAACTGTTTTGGAGGGACAGACCTTTCCAATATTTAATGGTAAAATCTATTATTTTTCATTTTCTAGGGACCACCTACGTTCTTTGGCTCATGACTTTCTTATTTGATTTGTGCTCCGTGCTGAACTGGGTTTCTTCACATTCATGTCGAAGTCATGGGCCCCTGTACCTTGCAATGAAACCATATCTGGGTATAAAGCCTTTAAAAAGGGGAATAACAAGGGTCTCATAGGTGACCCTAGTACAGTGTGACTGGGGTTCTTTTGAAGAGAGGTGAGCAGACAAAGGAAAAGTCACACACAGCATAGCAAGAGGAGGGTCTACAAACAAACTCCAGTGAGCACAGGAGAAACCAAAGCTGCTACCATTGTGAGCTAGAACTTCTGGCCTTTAGAAATGTGAGACACCTAATGTGGAGTATTTTGTTATGGCATTCCTAGCAAGCTAAAACTGTGTTTAAAACCAGCGACGCTGTAGTTCTTTGATCATTCTTCCCTCAGTGTGTTTCTTTACCCCAGGAAAGGTTCTCTGCTTTTAAAAGCTCATAGTAATTGTGTGCTTTTCCAAGTAATTCAGGATCATCTATCCCACTATGTCAAGAATTTATCCCTAGTCACAACCACAAAAGTTCCTTTGCCATGCAAGACAACATACTGTAAGCTCTGAGAATTAGGACACAGGACCCAGAAATCTTTGGGGAGGAATAACCATTATTTTGCCAACTGGGAGATAGTATTCTTGAGACTGCATAATCCACAGTTCAGAAAGTATGATTTGTTTTAAAAATAAAGTGTTAATTTTGTTGATTTGGAGAAAGACTATGATAATGAGAACAACCACTTACAGAACCAGATTTTTTCCCTTGCATTTTCTCTTCCAGAATCCAGGTTTTCATTACAACTTGCCCTGTCCCTTTTTTATCAAGTGGCTTCAAAAGGACTTAGTACACTTTGTTTTTCAGCACTGAGAATTGAACCCAGGGTGTTCTCCTTAGTTCTTTTGTAATTTTTTATTTTGAGATAGGGTCTTAAAAAGACAGTAAGTTGCCTAGGTAGGGCTGGAAGTGGAGAGTCTCCTTTCTCAGTCCCTTATTAATACACATTTTTGACATTAGATGAGAATTCTACACCAACCCACTTTTTAGCATCTTCCAGATTCCCTCTAGCTCATTCTATCTAGCGACTTGCCTTTCTACTGAGAAGAGTTACTAACAAAAACCATCAGCTGGGAGGCCTTTCAACCATCTGTAAGTGAGCTCCATAGAAAATACACTGTGAATCTTTTTGTTGCAAAAGTCTCCCACTGCCAATGGGAAGTTGGGGGATGAATCACATCACATAGCTTGCTTTTTCATGATATGGGCCTCAAAGGCTCTATTAAAAGTCTATTAAGTCTGTTTTATCAGCTTCTGTTGGAACTGCAGATGATAACTTCATGTTGGAATTCATTTTACAGACACCAATTATAATATCAGAAGTGTGCTGAGCTGAATTTTCATATTTTCATTTGTTGGCGAGGACCAGCTGGAAAGCACTTTCCACTGTGAATTAAGTGTCACGTGCATCTTTAAATTCAGATAGTAAGACATGCAACAAAAACACAATCGTGGGACGATGAGAAGAAATAGCAAGCAGGAGGCCCATTTGGGGCTGACTTACAACTGCACTTCCAATCACCAATTAAACAACTTTGCCCACAGAAGGATTCCAAATGCTTTTTGTTCTGGTCAGAGGATAAATTATTATTGTTCCTGTGATGACATCTCACTCTTCAACACCTTAACATTCAGCTTTCATATTTTGCAATAGTTCTCAAAACATAGCGACAGTTGTTTTCCAAGTCACAAACACAGCACTGAATCTATTATAGCCTCTTCCACTGTTTCTTCCATGATTTCAGTGGATGCGGCAGAAAAAGCCCATCAAGTATCTTCCCCTTCTCGAGAATGCAATAGTTCATGGCTCATTTGAAATGGAGTCAGCACAAAGTGAGGTTTCATGGCAGGAGCTGAATGAGGTATCTTGGGTGGCATCTGGCAGTTTTCCATCTAGGCAAATAAGTCAGGGCTTGGCATTCTCCAGGGGCTTCCCCGAGTAGAGCTGTGTTTAAGTAGAAGGAGAGAAATGACGGCTCGAAGCGTCAGGGGTTTCATGCTAGAAAAACTTGGATCTACATTCTGTTATTTCAGCTGTCAAGTTCCTAAAATGGATAAAGATCTTTGCAGTCACTCCAGGAGACTTCTTTGTGTAGGATCACATCTTTGCAAATTTAGTGAAAATAGCAGTGACACAGTTCAGTAAATATTTCCATCAGCCAAAAGGATGTAAACAAAGAAGGGGTGCAGGAGGTGTCCATGAACACAAGTTTTGCTTATTTCCTGACACCGTTTTGCGCTATTCTACAGAACCCACAGGTAGTGAGAAAGGGAACTAGTTCCTTCTCCACTCATAAAGATATAGACATATTTGTCAGTTCTTTTGGACAAGAAACTTGTCTTTTGACTGTTAGATGTTGAACCAAAACACCCTTTTCCCCAGATTAGTGCTGTATTTGTTTAAACTGTTATGGAGAACTTCCACTTGCACGGAACGTTCATGCAGGTGTGAGCTGACCAACCCATGGATACCAAAGCAAGGCAGTTGAGAGCAGGTGACCACAGCCTAGCATGTGGTTCCTTCAGTGACCTACAGACACATAAATTGTCATAGCAAATTTGTGTCATTTTAAACTATTATACCTAAATATTTTATTGAGCAGTGGTTTTGTGGCAATAGCTCATTGAAAGTAGTGTTAATACTTATTACTCAATGGCTATCAAATGAATGACTGAGTAAAATTCTATTGAAAATATTTTGTATGTGTGCATAGATATACACAGTGGGGCTGGGAATTTAGCTTAACAGCATGAGTGCCTGCCTGGCAAGCACGAGGTCCTGAGTTCAATCTTTGGTACCTGTCCCCCCAAAAAAGATGTACACAAATGTGCACGTGGACATAAGTAAAATATGTAAAGCACACAGACCAGTAGATTCAGCCATGCATAATGTGGACTGCATATATAATAGAAGTTAAGATTATCATAGAGCTGAAAATGCCTATCATCTAGTGACGCCATAGTCATACTTTGTGTTAGTCAGTGTTTATTAGGGTCAGACTAGAAGAGTGAAAAACATCCATCTGTGTGCTAGAGATGCAAAGAATCCAGTTGAAGGCTTGGAGCCCATGGCAGTGTCCCCTGCAAGCCTACATCAGGAGGCGGAATGACCTGAGATGGGAGACCAAAGCATCTGTGCCAGAAAGATGCAAAGGCCAGCACAGAAAGCTGAAGTATCTATGCCACAAGGCTAGGCATCTGCACTGGGAGCCAAGAGATGCCACCCAAGATGAAGACGAGGACTGAAGCTCCCTAAGCAAGAAAACAGGCAAAGCTTTCTTTTTTTTTAATTTAGAGAAAACAAGCAAAACATAAAAAAGGGTAGAAATAATACAGAATTTTTTTAAAAAGTAAGAAACCACTAATTGATCAATTACATATTGTTATCTTAGAAGTAATTGTTCAAGTTACAAGATCAACAGACACACATTTGTAAATGTCATATTCTTTCTAGTATAAAACAATAATAAAAGGCAAAGCTTTCTTGAAGAGAAACCTCCTAATCTTCTTTGAAGAAAAGCAGTCACAAAGAAGCTTCTCCAAGGAACATTAGCTGAAATCTCCCCTCCCATTATCCTTTTATACCGTTCTGACGACAATCCTCCTCAAAGTGGGTCTTCCATGCAGAGAACTACACTGACTCAGTTAAGCTGGGCGTTTTCCACTCAAACTAACAATCAATTAACCACCACATCTGCTATATACCAAGCATATAAAAATGTAGCACTTTTAACCATGCATGAATATTGTGAAAGATACTTGGTAATTGCAGTGAAACAGTTTGTTACAGGTTTATGTATTTACAACACTATATTATTAATTTAGTGTGTTCTCCTGCTTATAAAACAGTGTACTGTAGGATGCTGGCGGCAGCTTCACAGACCTCATGTGTATCACATCTGTTAATTCTGTCAAGTGATAATTGTCCACGAATTGACCTATATACCATTTAGAGTTGTGTAAATATCAGCTAAGATGTTCATATAAGGACAAAAATCACCTAGCAATGCATTTCTCAGAATGTATCTCCATGATTAAGTAAAGAATGACTACATATATAACCACATATTTTCACCTGTCTACAAGGGTACACTTTTTCCTGTTTGAGTTTTAAGAATTCTCTGTCAGAAGTTGGTTTTGCATAAATCCATCTTGCAAACTGAGCATGATGGGAGCCCCCTGTCATGCCAGCAGTGTGGGAGGATGAGGCAGGAGGATTGCAAGTTCTAACCCACTGTAGGCAACTTAGTGAGACCCTAACTCAAAATGAAAAAAATAAAAAGGGCTGGGAATATAGGTCAGTGCAAAGGCCCCTCAAAGAAAATAAAATGAAACACACCCCACAATTTAGCTTCTCCCAGAATTTTCCAGTTTGGTGTCCCACCAAATTTGACTTCAGAAATCATGTAATTTATTTACAAGTGTTTTGTTGCGGATAAGTTCACCAGGTTATTAAGCAAAACATGTGAAGTTTTTGAAGCAAGAAATCAGTAATTTTAATCCCCATCCACCTTTCTAAAAAGAAACAGAAAATTTTAATTTCCAGATACTACTGTGACTTCAACAAACCACAATGTCTATTCATAGGCAAATTTTAAACTATGTAACAAGAACTGTTCAGAAACAAATTTTCTTCCCCGTTAGTGCTATAATTGAACTTAAGGAAAATATAGAAGGATTAATTAATTTCACTGCTCAGTAGGAGTTTAATTCTAGCTTTCTAAGCTAAACCTGAAAGTAAAACTTTGAATTAGTGCTGTCTTTTAAGTTTTCTAATCAACTGCTGTCCTCAAACTTATTCAGCACGGTTCTCAGAATGAAAAGGGAAGCTATGTTTTTCAGGTAGTAAACAGCATGGTGAGTAATTGATCAAATATTATTCCTAATATATTTAAAGCTTTTAAAATACTCATTTAGACTCAATATCTCAATATCGTAAAGACTATTTTAGACTCTTTTAGGCTCAAAACTCTTTTAGACTCAATGTCTCAAAAAAAACTATAAGTTTTTATTTTTCACTTTATAATCAACATGATATAACTATAATGTGGTACAAGATACAGTTTCTTTTTTAAAAAATTTTATTTAAAGAGGAAAAAAACAAAACAGAAAAAAGGGTAGCAACAATGCAGAATTTCAAAGAAAAAAAACACAAAGAAATCACTACTTGATAAATAACATACTGTCATCTTGGAAATAGTTGTTCAAGTTACAAAATTAAAGCATAAAAAGTAGACATTCAAACAGTGGGACTACAAACAGTTCTGCTCAATGACCTAACAAAAACATAGTAATATGGTCATCTATCTTACACACTTAAACATACATGCAATTATATCCTTTAGTGCACTTTCTTTCCCACTCTTTTTTACAGTAGCAATTACTCATTTTGGGTTTTATTGCTCCTACATTTCTTATTACTTTTTACACTAGAGACCAATGTGATGTTTATAAATATGATTCTTATTTATTTCACTAATGAGGATAATCTCAAGTTGTCTCCATTTACCTGTGAAGGCCACAAGATCAGCCTTTTTATAGCTGAGTAATATTCTATTGTATAAAAATACCACATCTTTTTCATCCAATCTGTGGTTAATGGGCATTTTGGTTGTTTCCAAGATTGAGCTATTACAAATTGTGCTACTATGAACATGGGTGCACATATATCACGGTGATAAGACCTTTTTAGTTTTTCTGGGAAAATACCCAGGAGGGGAATACCTGGGTTGAATGGAGCTTCCAATCCTAGTCTTCTGAGAATTCTCCATACTGATTTCCACAGTGGCTGCACCAGTCTACATTTCCACCAACAGTGGAGGAGTGTTCCTCTCCCCAGTCTCGCCAGCAATTGTTATCTGTTGATTTCTTGATGGCAGCTATTCTTTCCAGAGTGAGATGAAATCTCAGTGTTGTTCTAATTTGCATTTCTCGAATGACCAGTGATGGTGAACATTCCTTCGTGTATTTATCTGCCATTTGTATGTCTTCATCTAAGAAGCTTGTGTTCATCTCAGATGCCCATTTTTGGAGAGGGTCTTTGAATTTGGGAGGGGTTGATGTTTTTTAATTCTTTATATGTTTTTGATATAAGTCCTTTGTCTGAGGGGTTGCTGGCTAAAATTCTTTCCCATCCTGTGGGTTTTCTTTTCACCTTGTTGGTGATTTCTTTTGAAGTGCAGGAACTTTTCAATAATGAGATTCCAGTTGTTGATTCTCTGAAATGTTTCCCATGCAGTTTGCGTTTTGTTCATGAATTCCCTGTCTACCCCTATGTCTCCAAGACTTCTAAGTACCTTGTCTTCCAGTAGATTTAGTGTTTGTTTTAATGTTTAGGTCTTTGATCCATTTAGACTTTAGTTTTGTGCATGGTGATAGGCATGGATCTAGTTTCTTTCTTCTGCATGTGGAAAGTCAATTTTTCCAACACCATTTATTAAAGAGGCTATCCTTCTTCCAGTCAACATGTTTAGCCCCTTTGTCAAATATCAGGTGGCTGAATGTCTTTGTACTTATACTTGCATCTTCTAATCTGTTCCATTGGTCCTCAGGTCTATGTCTTTGCCAGTACCATGCTGATTTTATCACTGTGGTTTTGTAGTACAGTTTCAAGACAGAAATTGAGATGCCTCATGGCTTGCCTTTATTGCCCAGAATTGCCTTTACTATTCTAGGTTTCTTCTGTTTCCAAATGAATTTTAGGAGTGTTTTCTCTAGATCTGTGAGGTATGTCAATGGTATTTTGATTGGGATTGCGTGAAATCTGTGTAACAGTTTTGGGAGTATGGCCATTTTCACAAAGGTTCTTCCTAGTCAAGAGAAAGGAATTTCCTTCCATTTACTAATATCCTCTTCAATCTACTTTTTAAGCATAGTATGATTTTCAGCATATAGGTCTTTTACATTCTCAGTTAGGTTGATTCCTAAGTACCTCACTTTCTTGGATGTTATTGTGAAGGGTGATATTTCCATAATTTCTCTTTTGGTGAGTATTTTGTTTGTGTACAGGAATGCTATTGATTTTTTAGTGTTGACTTTGTATCCAGCTACACTGCTGAATTTGTTTATTACCTGTAGTAGTATTTTAATGGAGATTTTTGGGTCTTCTATATAGAGTATCGTGTCATCTGCAAATAGTAATAATTTAACTTCTACCTTTCCTTTCTTTATTCCTCTCTCTTGTGTGATTGCTCTGGCTGGTGTTTCCAGAACTATATTGAATAGGAGTGGTGTTAGTGGACATCCTTTTTCTTATTCCTGATTTTAAAGTGAAAGCTTTCAGTTTTTGTCCATTTAGTATAACACTGGCTGTTGTTCTGTCATAGATGGCCTATGTAAGGTTGAGGTAGACACTGTGAATTTCAAGTTTCTGAAGGGTTTTGTTTTTATCATGAACATATGTTGGACTTTATTGAAAGCTTTTTCTGCATCTATTGAGATGACCATGTGGTTTTTGTTTTTTAGCTCTGTTGATGTGGTGTATTACATTTATTGATTTACATATGTTAAACCATCCCTGCATTCCTGGAATGAACCCCACTTGGTCATGATGTATAATCTTCTTGATGATTTGCTGCATTCTATTTGCCAGTATTTATTGAGAATCTTTGCATCAATGTTCATTAGTGAGACTGACCTATAGTTCTCCTTTTTGGTTGGGTCTTTCTCTGGTTTTGGTATGAAAGTAATACTTGCCTCCAGGAATGATTTAGGAAGGATTGCTTTCTTTTCAATTTCACTGAAGAGTTTAAGGAGTATTGGCATCAAATCTTCTCTAAATTTCTTGTAGAATTCAGCCGTGAATCCATCAGGACTTGGGCTTTTCTTTGTTGCAACTTTTTTTTAAATTACTTTTTCAATTTCAGTAGCTGATATTTGGTTATTCAAAATTGCTATATCTTCTTGGTTGACCTTTGGTAGTTCATATGTTTCTACAAATGTGTCCATTTCCTCTGTGTTTTCCATTCTATGTGAGTAGAGATTTTCAAAGTCGGTATTCATGATCTTTTGAATTTCCATGGGATCTGTAGTAATTTCCCCCTTTTCAGTCCTTATTGCATGAATTTGTATTTTTTCTTTCTTTTTCTGTATAAGGTTAGCTAGAGGTTTGTCAGTTTTCTTTATTCTCTCAAAAAACCAGCTTTTTGATTCATTAATTCTTCGTATTGTTTTTCAGTTTCAATTGCATTGATTTCTGCTCTAATCTTTACAATATACTCTCTTCTATGAGCTTTGGGTTTAACTTGCTCTTCTTTCCCTAGAAGCTTGTGATAAAGCCTTAGGCTGTTTATTTGTGCTCATCTGTTTTCTTGATATAACAATTTATTGCTATATGTTTCCCTCTTAAGACTGCTTTCCTTTCATCCCACAGATTACAGTATGTTGTTTCTGCATTTTCATTGAATTGTAGGTATTGCTTTATTCCTTTTTAAATTTCATCTGTAGCTCACTGGTTGTTCAAAAAGTTGTTACTTAATTTTCATGTATTTATGCCAATTTTGCAATTTCTTTTGCCATTAATTTCCAATTTCAGTGCACTATGGTCAGATAGTATGCATGAGATAATTTCAATACCTTTGCATTTACTTAAGAATGTTTTATGGGATAATATACGGTCTATGTTGGAAAATGTCCAATGTGCACCTTAGAAGAACGTGTATTCTGATGTGGTTGGGTGGAACACTCTGTAAACATCTACTAAGTCCAATTGCTTGCAGGTAAGATTCAGTTCTATTATTTTTTTGCTGACTTTTTGTCTAGTTGGTCTATCTCTTTGTGACAATGGGCTGTTAAGGTCCCCTATTATAATTGTGTTCCTGTGTATTTGGTTTTTCATGTCCATTAGTATCTGTCTTATACAGTTGGGTGCTCCTGTGTTTGGTGCATATATATTTATAATTATTAGTTCTTCCTCTTGAATTTTTCCACTTATAAGTATGTAGTGACCTTCTTTGTCTGTTTTAATCATTTTAGGTTTGAAGTTCACATTGTCTGCAAATAGAATGGTTATCCCTCCTTTTTTCTGGGTTCCTGTTGCCTGGAATACTGTTTTGTATCCTTTGACTTTTAATCTATGAGTTTCCTTTTGGGTCAGATGTATTTCTTGTATACAGTATATTGTGGAATCATGTTTCTTGATCTATTTTGTCAACCTATTTCTTTTGATAGGTGAATTAAGGCCATTTACATTTATGGATATCACTGATATGTACAGCTCAACTTTGCCATATTATGTTCCAACTGTTTGCTTTCTGATTTTCTCCCTTGTTTAATTGCTTGTCCTACCTGGTCATTTCTTTCTTTTGCTGTTCTGGAGACTGTGGTCATTTTCATCTCTGTCTAGTATGCTTTTCAATACTCTTTCTAGGGTTGGTTTGGTGGAAGTTAATTTCTTCAGTTTTTCTTTGCATGTAAGTATCTTGTTTCTCCATTAAATTTCAATGAAAGTTTTGCTGGGTACAGCAGTCTGGGTTGAAAGTTGTTTTCTTTCAGGGCTCAAAATATCTCACTCGAAGCTCATCTTGACTTGATGGTTTGTGCTCAAAAGTCTGCTGTGATTCCAATGAACTTTCTTTCATAGGTGACTTGTGTCTTTTCTCTAACAGCTTTTAGTATTCTGTTTTTATGCTGTATGTCTGAGATCTTAATTATTATGTGTCTGAGTGTAGATTTATGTTTGTTGTGACTGTTTTGTGTTCTATATGCCTCATTTATCTGCATATTAGATTTTTTCCCCATGTTTGGGAAATTTTCTGCTATTACTTCTGTGAATATTTTAGTTATGTCATTTGCATTGACTCCAGCATCTTCATTAATGCCTATTAATCTTATATTGTTGTTCTTGGCATCATCTTGAAGCTTCTCAATTGTCATTTCATGCTGCTTTGTTATTTTTAAAAATTCTATCCTTTCATGATCACTAATTGCGATCCTGTCCTCAAAGTCCGAAATCTTATCCTCAGCTTCATTTAAAAAGTTTGGCACACTTTGAATAGAATTTTTTTGTTTTTTGGATTTCTCTTTGAGTTTGTTTCATGAATTCTGCTTGTTTTCTATATTGTTCATTCAAGGTTTCAATCAGTTTCCCATGCTCCTGTACTTTTTTTCTGTGTTTCTTCTTTAGCTGTGCTCAGCAACTCCTTTACTAAGTTTCTTATTTCTATCTTTACATGAGAGAGTACTTCTAATTTGATTTCTTCTATGGCCTCATGGATTTGTTTTTTCATTTCATTCACTTTCTTTTCAGAGCTTTCCAATATGTTTCTTAGAAGTGCTCTATTTCAATGTCTGTTGTACTTGCTCCTTGTGGACTAGATGTTTGAGATTACACTTTGATTTTTCATTTTGCCATTTTCCCCTTTTGAGTTAGTGTTTGGTCCTTCAGACCTACTAGTGTCATCTGTTGGTAGTGTGTATCTTGGGGTCCCACTGTAAGATTGATGTTTGTCGAATTGCTGGGTCCCACAATGAATAGGTGTGCTGGTCACCTGACTTCCTGCTGTAGGGCCTGTTGGGTGAGTCCTATATACTTCCTGGGCTGACAAGCCTAGTGGTATTGATGTAGGGCAACTTTTAGTTCCTGCTAGTACCTTATCTTCAGTTTATTCCAGGTCATCAAGTCTCCCTGTCTATAGTGTTTGTGTCGGCTGAGGCCCTACTGTGTCCTTGTGTGCCTGTGTGTCTCGTAAGCCCTTT